>JAXQQM020067758.1:0-71878 GCA_034641835.2 Pinus albicaulis | reverse complement strand
GAACACCTATATAGTTGCTAAATATAAAAAAAATGTTAAACATTCTAATCTACAAGCAAACACAAGTATGAAGCCGACTCAAATAATTGATATGATACTTCAACCTTCTGAACTGTTATATAGTATTGTTGTACTATATAAATCATATATTTTAAATCCTGAACAATCTTCAAATCTAAGGGATTGGCCCTGACTGAAAAGGAAATATTTTAAACACTAGTATGATCCCCTGTCAAGTAATTGATGTGATACCTTAACCTCATGATCCCTTACATAATTTATGTTCTATTATATATGTTCATATATTTGAAGTGTCAATCAAGCAAGGGATCGGCCCGGACTGAAAGGACAATAATTTAAAAATAATGTCTTAAAATGCCTTATTTAGGTTCTGTGCCATCGTTGGAAGTCCTGATCAATCTTTATTTAACAAAGAGTTGTTCTTTTAAAGTCAGTTCTTTCAGAGTTTACCTCGAAAGGTGAAATATTCAAGGATAAGGCCTTGAAAGGTAATTGATGTCATCAATTCTTTTATAACGAAGAAGTAAACTTTCAGGATCAATATTTAGAGAATAAGCATTTGAATTTTGAAAGGCCCTATCTGATTCTTACAGATAGTAACTAATTATGTATATTTTATTAAAAAATTAAATATATCTATAAAACTATGGTTCATTGGTTTTCGAGACAGGGGACTGGTGGGGATGGGGACACACATAGAGCACATCCACGATATTTTCAAGGGGCAGCAATTATACACACACACAGTTGCTTCAAGCTTGTAAGCATAACAAGCTATACTTTAGAATATTATGCATAGCCCCTGCACTTGCCAACACACACAGTTGCTTCAAGCTTGTAAGCATAACAAGCTATACTTTAGAATATTATGCATAGCCCCTGCACTTGCCAATTCTGAAAAATCTCGAGCAATTTTAAAAGGGCTAAGTGACATTCCATTATTTTCCCATAGACATGAGCAAAATGCAATTTAGTCTTAGGAAACATAAGTGTAACTATTTTCAATTTTCAATAAGGTCCATGAAGGGTCTATCAAACAGAGAACTATCTCTATGGCAGCTTTTCTTCCTCATTTCTTGTTAATGATGATTATGATAAATGTAAAAGGCATTCCCCTTTTGGAAACTTTTATAGTTGTGTTGCAAACCATTATAAAATACTTTTGTTCTGTAAGGAGATTAGATTCATATTTAAGATTAAGAAGTTGATATAATAGGAATTTATTCAAACATCTAGTACCCAATCCAAGCCATTACTATCTAATTGGTTTCACAATGTTTGAGATTGGGATGGTCGAAGCACTGGACATGAAGGAGTCCTGGAAACCTGTGAACAATATGTAAAAGCTGAGATGACCAGAAAAAAAGAGAGAACAATAGCGATAGCCACAAGGATCAGCCATTTCAAATGTTGTACTCCCTGTTTTTTTGACATGGAGGCTATGATTGTTATAATTTTGTGACTGCAAATAAAATATTTAAATCACTAGAAACCCAAATTGAAACCCATCATACAAAACCCATATTTTGAGCTGCAACTTGTCAATAGATTTAAATTTAGTGCAATACAAAAATAATGGATGGGAAAAATAATCATATAGTCCAATAATCAATGTCCATGATTGTCAAAACTGAAGATATACACCTGGATTCTCCCTGAAAACTACCAAAAACATCCCAAAAATCTGTCCAGAAAATCCCTGAAATTTGCCAAAAACATCTTGGAGTCCTTGACCCATATCCAATCTTTTAGATAAAGTTTTGGGTGAATAAACAAGTGATTTCTTGACTTGGATGAACATTTAAGGGGATGTTCAATGATAGTTGCGTAAGTTTACAGCCACAATACCATGCTGTGTAGTTCACTTTGAAATGGAACTGATGATGATCCAGCAGAGTGGCCACCAAGAAAGGGTCCCAGAGTGTGTGGATGGAGACGATATTGTAATCAGCTACAAGTTTGTGTTGAACTAGGTGATAAACAACTCTTTATTGAGTAGCTCATATTTGAAGGGAGATGTTGGAGGAACAAACATCAAGTAAGTTTACAGCCACAATACCATACTGTGCAGTTCACTTTGAAATGTAAGTGATGATGAACCAGCAGAGTGGCCACCAAGAATGGATCCCAGAGACTGTGGATGGAGAGGATATTGTAATCAGCTACAAGTTTGTGTTGAACGAGGTGATAAACAACTCTTTATTAAGTAACTCATATTTGAAGGGAGATGTTGGAGGAACAAACGTCATGCCATCTCCAGTACCTAACATTTTGCACTACAATGCCCATACACTTTGCTATGAACCCCACCCCTACTAACCCCTGCTCTTGAAAATTATGAAACCTTTCAGTTTAAGTTGCAGTGTCAATGTTTCTTGAAAAAAAGTTGAAAGAAAGAAAAGATTATATTAATTTTCAATGGTAGCCAAAACAGTTAATGTGACTATTTAAGTAGAAGTAAACAATTGGACCTCGAAGCTTGCCCAGTGATCGCAAGTGTTGAAAAATGTTTATCTGGCCAAGTATCTTGGTGTTGGACCTGGTGCTCAATAGTTGTAAATAAGGACAGCAGACAACAACTTTCTACACTCATAACAGGAAAAGCAGAGATAGAAATCACCAGCCTTTAAAATATGAAAAAAAAACCTAAGAAACTGACAATTTTGATGCAAATAAATTTGGATGACACAACCTGTATCCAGGTTACTCTCCTAATGAACCAACAAGCATAACAACTAATTACCCAGATGGCTTCATGAATGGGGAGTTAAGTTTTAACCCATATCCAATCTTTTAGATAAAGTTTTGGGTGAATAAACAAGTGATTTCTTGACTTGGATGAACATTTAAGGGGATGTTCAATGATAGTTGCGTAAGCAAGTTTACAGCCAAAACACCATGCTGTGCAGTTCACTTTGAAATGTAAGTGATGATGAATCCGCTGAGTGGCCACCAAGAATAGGTCCCAGAGACTGCGGATGGAGAAGATATTGTAATCAGCTACAAGTTTGTGTTGAACGAGGTGATATTCTATCCGGGTATAAGTTCATGTTAGATGCATCTTATAATTTATTGTGCTTTCCTAGAACAGAGACTTCTTCAATGTGGGTTTTTTGCAGATCAAACATTATTCGAATAATGCTTTATCCACTGTTTAAAATTTTAAAGAGGGTACAACAGAAAACACAACAAAATGATAAGATAATTTCTGAGGTAAAATTTATTGAGTTGAGGCTTCTGAAAATGAGTCTAAGGAGGTAAAATGTATTGAGTTGAGGCTTCTAAAAATGAGAGTTCTTGTTTTAGAGACTGATTTCTGTAATTTTGAATTCATGGGAAAATTAACAGTCACTCATTTACATTATTTAGAATAAACAGTTAAAGGTATTAGCCAAGCATTGTGAGTTACAGTGCTCTCATTGGTGCATTCTTGAGGGCTGATGACAGTCAGCTAGCCTCTGAAACAATCGACAAGATATTTAAAAAGAACTTAGATCCCTGTCAACTAAGCTTGCTTTGATAAATGGTCAGCACAGTTATCATGCAATGATGTGTTCATAGGGAACATGTTTTTGGTCTATGCTACATCAAGACATGCATGCAGAATAGAAGTAAGTGAACCATGTAGATGCGGGATACATCATTCATGAAGAGGATAGAATCTAGGTCCACAAAAAGACCTTTCTTCTTTAATTGCTACAACTCTTTGGACATGAGCTGCATTTGACTCACTAGTTCTGTTGTGAAGATTGTCCAGTTCAAAACATTTTGCATCGAGTGATACTTGAGTATATTTTTTCTTACTAATTTGTTATTTGCAGTGTATGCTTGCTGAAATTGTTCGGAATCATCATGGAGATTCCCATTGTGATCTTTTTCATTTGTGTTATCTATGGTATCATCTGTTTTGGCCAAGTAGAAAGGTCTGCAATGTTGACGTGTTTATCATCTGTTACTAAATTTTCTCCGTGCTTACAACATAAATGTTTTTGAGACCTGGCATGATTATTCATGATAATAAACACCAAGATTGCTCGCAATAAGTACATAGTGAAAATCGGTGGCTTTTGCATTCAAGATATTATTTATTAATCATTATAATACTCAACAATCAGTTATTTATAGCTTTGTTAGAACCTTTGGACTGCAAACAAGCATGGTTACAGAGTACTGCAAACGATCTAACTCACATTAAAAGAGAAAGATTAGTCCTATGGTTTAACTCGCATTAGAAATCAAATCCTTACCAAGAAAACATTATCTATATTTGTCATTTAGACCTGGCACCTAAACCAATGGAAGTCCCTCATGGGCATGTTTTTTGCAGTGATTCTTATTATTAACTAATAAATGTATAATTAAACAATAAAAATGAAATGTAGCTAGCTACCTCTTGAGTGGGTTTAGTAGCCTCTGGAAGCTTCTCCTTTGGCACGGAGCCTTGAGTGGGTTTAGTAGCCTCTGGAAGCTTATCCTCTGGCACAGAGCCTTAATTCTGTTGGTCTGAGTCCACGTCAATTTCCTCTGCATCCAATTTCCTTACTTTGGGACTCTCAGAAGCTTGGATTCCATGCCAATCCTGAGTCTTTTTAAGGGTTTCTGGCATTTTTAGGTACAACTAGATCAGCACAATCCATCTGTGCCAGAGCATCTGGCTGGTGACCTCCTATGGTTTTAGGACATTTGATTTTCTTTTGGAAGTCAACTCATTTCTTCTCTCTTTTTCGCTTATTTTCTTCGTTGATTTTGGGGTCGAAAAGGCACTTATCGTCTTCATTGGTGTAGCCATTATCGCCCACGCCTTGGCTTTGTCTGCCTCCGTGGAATCCTAAACATACAGGGTCTTGAGTGCCTCGTTGCGCTTGTCGATATGTATTTTGAAGTTGTGAAGAGAGATGGAGGGCTTGGGATGGGTCGTCGCCCAACAATGTGGGTAAAATCTTGAGCAGATTCTTTCTGTAGAAGGAAATAAATCACCAGACCAAAGGCAATCAGGATCCGATGTATCAGAGTAGATTCTTTTTGTAGAAGGACATAAATCATTGGACTTCAACCAAATGTATCAGAGCAGACCTGCAACAGGCACTCTCACAGAAGCGAAGTTTACCAAACTTCGATCCATGCTTGGAGTTCAGGAAAGTTGTCATTAAGGGGGGATAGGCTCTAATGCCTCCTTCCTTCTCCTATTATGTCACTTTTGTAAATCCTTCAATCCTATCCCAAGTTGTTCTTAAGGGGAGATGTTAGGATATTTCGACACATAGGAAATATGCTCCTTTTGTGTCACTTTTGTAAATCCTTCAATCCTATCCCAAGTTGTTCTTAAGGGGGGATGTTAGGATATTCCGACACATAGGAAATAGTTAAGAATAACTTAGTCTAGTGTAGAGTTAGGTAAAGTGTGTTTCTTTACCATGTACATTTGTAACTTATAATCCGACGGTCACAATTTGTAGTGATCCGATGGTTATCTCTCTCATCGGTATTAACGACACTTGATCCGTGGCTTAACACCCAATTGGTCCATGATCTCTATTTAAAGAGCATGGAGGGTCATTTGTCCGGTAACCGTTTATGAGAGAAAAATATGTAACTTTTCTTTTTATATTAATAAATTGTCTGAAGTGGCCGCGTTGGCTCAGGCCATGGACTGTTTCCCTCTTTGAGGGTTTTAACCACGTGATTACATTGGTGTACTGATTTGTGATCTGTTTGTGAGCGGTGACCTTTGGTTCTTGATCTAAGGAACTTACCCTGTAAATTCCTACACTCCCATACTACCTAGACACCTATTTTCCCTTTTCTGGAACAGCACAGCAATTGGAGCATCTCTGGCCTGATTTAAAGGATTGGCTCTCTAAGAAGAGTCTGATCTGAGCATAAGCCATTTTCGGTCTGAAATCAGTTTGGGGTACAGCAAACCCTCCTGAAACACTTAGATCTGTCCAGCCAGCAAGGTCGAGTTTTCTGTGGGTAATCTTTGAGTCACCCTGCTCTGTTTCAAGCAACAGACATCTTCCCTGCGGTGTCTGTGGATAACTGCGGTTCTCACAAAGGCAACAAAGAGTATTCTGGACAGCGTAGTAATATTAAGCAGCCGAAACCCTTCCAGGGTCTGTACAGCCAGAGTAAAGTCCTGATCAACACTGTGACCAAGTATCTTGGGCTCTGCAAGTGGCAATTACCAGGGAAGCAACTGTTGACATGCAAGTGAGGGTAGAAACACCTGTGCCAAAGGTGCCCATCCGCGGGCCCGGTCCATGAGCGTTCGGAGGTGTGAAACAAGATTGAATTGCAGGGTTTTTTTCCAGTGGATCCCTGTCCCAGTTGTACTGACGGAAGAGTTGTAACAATAATTAGATGACTCAGACTGACAGTAGCCGCAGTCTGTTGTAGCAGAAATTGTCACAGCATCCTCCAAGCCTACATTAGATTAGATGTGTGATTTACGGCTGAGCAGAAATCATACCCTATGGTGCCCTAACACATACTCACAGCGATAAAGGTGAACACCATCATACCACAAGTACTCACAGGCGTGAAATTGGGTCAGCGCGAGGGAATCCCAGGCAGAAATTCAGAGCAAGGGTAACAGAAGAGTTAACCCGTAGTTGGACATCAGTCTAGTAAACAGTTACAATAAGAGGATTGGATTACGGCATTTTGGTTTTGCATTCAAAGTATACTGGTGGATTTGTGAGGAGAATCGATGAACTTTTTGACGATTTACTGTAGAACAATATTACTATTACCGATATAGAATAGTATCATTTCTTGGATCTACTGTTCATTAGATGTCCTAATTTATTGATGATTGTAATACTGTTGAAGATCTTTATAATTGTGCAATACATAGAAGGCTGCCCACTGTTATATGAATGCATAAACATGTTCTGTGGTTGAATTATTGAAAACCCTAGCCAGAATAGAAACCCTAAGGGCTAAAAACCATTTAGGATATTACATATAAACACAACTCACAGGATGATTAAATCTTCTCCTAGATTGAAAGCTAATTACAGAGTCTCTTAAAATTAAAGATTCAAGAATCTTGTGATGTGCTCTGAACTACTGCCATCATCATACTAAATAATTGCAAAAGCAATGCTACAAACATTAATGAAATAATTGTCAATCTACCATGTCATGACTAAAAGTGACACCTGATCAAGTTTGTAATATCCCTGGACATCTGTTGTAGCTCTTTCTCGTTCATCAACTAATATCTTAACACCTTCAACACCGACACCTTCAGAAGTCACAACACGTCTTCCAACTGAGAAACCTGTGACCTGAGAAATTGACTTCCCGCATCCTTCCTCCTTCCCTGACAAACCATGCAACCGGACTGAAATGAACGAGGGAAATTAAAACTTTTGATATTTGAAAATTTTTGATATTTTGAAATGAAATAAGTGTGTTCACTCAAATTCCATTAAATGAAATGTGTAAGTCTTTTGGTTTGGGTAAATAAGTGGTATTGTTAATTATAAAGAATTATTAATTAGGTTAGATTTAAGATATTTATTTAAATTATTAATTATGTAAAATTGTTGAATTTTTATTTCATAAATTATTATTTGAGAGGATTTTGGTTATATTTTTAATCTAATTATGTGATATTAAAGATGAATTATTGTAACTTAAAAATAGGTTTTATGTGGTTAAAAGGGAAGTAGTAATGTTATGGTATGAATGATTATTTTCAATTAAATTTTTGGTTTAATAAGGATAACTCATTTATGGACATTTTCCATGATGTTTAAGACGGAGTCAATATAGGAAAGGTGATACTTAAAGGGCTCCCGCATGCTTTAGAAATTTTATATCTATTGTTTTATAAACATTAGAGGTGGAAAAATATCCTAAGCTCTAGAGCTAAGTTTGTTCCAACTTAGCTATATCTTGAACAACAAATTGTTGTTGACTTCAAAGATATGATAGAAATTTGGTGGGTTGTAGGGTAGTCTTGTCATGAAATAAATGTAATGCAGTTACTAGGTAGGTAGGGGGAACCATTTTGGTGGAACTTGGCCATAAATGGGACATCTATCCATGCATAGTTTTTTAAGAACAAATACACTTAGTGGATTATCATTGTAGGGGAATCACTTTAGGATCTAGGCTACTATGCACACACTAACTAAAGGGATATTAGTGAAACCCACAAAAGTATTATAGGTGCTTTTATAGAAATAGGTGTTCTTGTGTTCTCATTGGTTAGGTAAGGGAAAATGACAATAAAGTAAGAGAAGTTATAGGTGCTTTTATAGAAATAGTTGTTCTTCTGTTCTCATTGGTTAGGTATGGGCAAATGACAATAAAGTAAGAGAAAGATTTGACCACCGGTCTTTCCTATAATTTTGGTCTCATTTTTTAGCATCACCCTTCTTAAGGTAGTTGTACATTTAGAATCGAGAAGACAAATGTGAAATTAAGATAGGGTTTGATGGATCCTTTTAATTAAGAACTACTATTGGGAGGAGATATCAAACATATTTTGGGAACAGTATCTAGTAATGTGGCTAAGATAAGGGTTACGAGTGCCTAATTTTTTTATGCTACTCCTCATGTATAGTATTTCCCCATGGTTGTTTTAGTTATCACCGTGTGTAGTTGCAATACAAAACCAAGGGAATATCAAAGGTTTACCTAGGTATGCTAGTCCTACCATAATAAAGTTACATATCTAAAGGCCACATAAAGAAATTTATCTACTTGGGATCACCATAATCCACAATCTAGACAAGGGGAGCTATCATAGGTAACAAGTCATACTTGGTAGGTGCAAGTTTGATATGTACCACTTTCCTTTGATCTTCCTTGTTAGGAGGTTATTTAAGTCTGTGGGATATTTTTCTTTTAATTCTTTGCAAGGTGTTTGCACTTGTGCTAGGTTTTGCACATGAAAGGCAATGGTTCATAATCTTATATTTGAATATGTTTCCAATTATCGAGGATTATCTTTGATAGTCCTTCCTCTAAATCAACCTCAATGTACATCTTAGCGCCACTGAACATTATCTTTGGGTCCAAAATTATATATGCATCTCCCAAAAGTATTGTGAGTACTTTGAAGTGGATCTTTTTTCCAATAATGGAGAGGTAAGTGTGGTAAATGGACCTAAAAAAATAATAGAATGGACAACTAGCTTCAAGTTGAAGTCAAAAGTCCATATATTCAAGTACATTCCTTTTGTGCTAAAGAAGTAGGCTCATTTATGGATATTAGGTCCCTATCCTCCTTTGTTTCACATATAAAACCATAAAACTCTCAATCGTAGAAGTAGTGGGTGAGCTTACCTTTGATTATGACATTTTAAACCCAAATGGCCATTGATTTGGGTAAGAACCAAATCTCAACGATCCACTTATCAAACCTCTTCTGATTAAAGTGAGAGCCATGTCTGGATAAGAGGAGACCTTAGAAGAGGATCCTTAGGGATATCATCCAATTTCTTGACAAAGCATGAATGTTTAGATTTCAAGGCTTTCCCAAGGGTAGAGACAAGGGTGCAAAATGTCAATGCCTCTAGGTTTGGAGGGTGCAAAATGTTATGTATTTAGTTTAGTAGAAAAATATTTTTCTAGCATCTTTAGCTTTGGAATTTCATTTACTAAATGGAAACTTATCCCCTTTATAGTTAGATTCCCTTATTATAGAAGCAGTTATCCACTACCCGGACTCTGACCATGACCTCCTCGTGATGTGTTTCCTATGCTCAAGGAGGGTCGCGCCACAAGATTATGTTGCAAACCACAAAGGTAAAATATAAACCAATACTCAAATGCCAAGACCACTACCGCTAAGGACCTGGTCCTGACTGGAGACTAGCGCACAGGAAGACAACCTAATGTAGGGTACCAACAAATACAAGGAAGGTTCAGTCCTGTAGAAGTGAAACACCAAAATACAATATTAAAATAAACATAAATCCTAGAAATCAATTTTTTCCTCATTGCATTGACCTGGACTCGATGAAACAAACCACCAACATCATCCCACAGGTCACAAAAACTTCTTGAGATAGGAAACGTTACCAATTCGAAGTTTTTCTTCCCCAAAATACCCCATATCATGGCGGGAAAATGGTTCATCAAGGATACCAAATATTGAACAAAAGCCCCCATGCAAGAGATACAAACCAAAATCCAATGCTCAATCCTAGAATGCATGCACATCAAGGAAAGAAAATTTCCATAATAGATAGAGAGAGTTCGACAATACTCAGACAACCCACCGAGATAAATGTTTCTTGCCTCCCATACTTCCTAGGAGGTTCCATTACTGACACATGACGCCATCTCATAAACAACCTTCCATAGAATTATGAACTAGTATATGAAACCAGGGATAAGGGTATGCATGAAGCAAACAAATTGAACGTGCCCACAACAACTACTTACAGAGTGAGAGGTGATGTCATTTGCACCTGAGTTTATGGCCTAGTAAGTCACCTTTGTTATCACCTTGGAGGTTTTTGGAAGCCTGTTTTCAATGTATACAAGCGAGACTCGAGTCTCTGCATAAAACCCTTAAGGCGTTCCATGTGTTCGATGCCAGCGCCACATTTTAATTATAATAACACGTCTTTCCACCTTACGTGTGAGGGAGAATGTGCGAGGGCCGCCATCCGGCCACCCAACATCCTTTCTCATAACTCCTCTGACCATGACACAGATCCCACCGATGTCCTTTCGTTGGCTCTTTCCCTAATCGATGGCACATTGAAGTAATTTTGAAAAGTATAAGGCTTAAACATATATTATATTATTTCTCACACATTTTTTTGTACTTCTAATTACTTTACATGAAATTATGTTACCTCATATGGACAATTAACTAAACATTCATAACATATTCATTATGTTTTTTAATATAACTCACATATTATTATTATATATATATGGACATACTTACACATCACCTTCATACTAAGTGTTGAAAACGACAACACGAAATCTAAGAAAGATTTTAATTTTAATTTCCCTTGAATTAAATTAGAAGAAAATTGTAATTCCACATCACATGACAGTTTGTACGAGTTAAATAAGTTATAATGACTTAGTTAGTTCAATTAATTCAAGTTGAAGGTCAAACTAGAGGCATGCAGAGTGTCTCCTACTTTTTAGGGGTCCTCGTTGAGTTTATTTTGAGTTGTAATTAATTAACTTAATTTATTTGATTTAAAATCAGTTTAACTAGTTCTTCTTGTATTTGTCCAATAACCCTATCGAGTCCATTGCCCTGTATCCCGATGGTTTCAGCCTAAAACCCAAATGCGTGAGACCCTCCTTGATATTCTTTGTGGGGTATTCAAACATATTTGCAATTTGAGAAGCATTTTCATCCGCAGAGTCCGAATGTAATATTAGGGACTTTAATTTATTTCCATCAAACTAGTAGCATTACCAAATCGAGAAAATATGGTAAACATGTGTGCCCATTGTGAGAGAACATCCCGCCTGAAGACCATGATGTCGTGCATGAAAAAGTTATGTCAAATAGACACTGACCTACAAACCCGAACTCCCACAAAGTTTCCCTCCCTAGTAGCCTGCGAAATCTTATGGCCGAGTCCATCCATGACTAATATAAACATTAGTGGGGATAGTGAGGACCTCTGTTTGAACCCCCACCCTGCCTTGAAGAAACCTGAAGGTAATCCATTTATGATGACAACAAAAGAGGCAGAGTTACCACAATTCATAATCCATTCCACATTCTTCTGTGACATGCCAATTTTAGTCAGGATGATCCAGAGGTATTCCCAATCCACACAACCGTATGCCTTTAATAAGTCAACCTACATCGCAATAGCTTTTATGTTCTGTGTGTGAATAGTATGCAAAGTTTATTGTGAGATGGCCACAACATCATGAATAAGCCTGTTGTGTAAAAACTCGAACTGTTCCTTTGAGATATGAGTAGAGAGACACTTCTTAATCTGCACAACGATGACCTTTGATATGATCTTATATAGAATTTTGCATAAATATATGGGTCGAAAATCATTAAATTTTGTTGGAGCTGGTCCCTTAGGAATTAAGGCAATAGACGTAGAATTTATAGAACCTGTGATGTGGCCATGTAACTGGGACTCCTCCACTATTTGAGTAATATCTCTCCCCATAAACCAAAAAAATGTCAGGATAAATTCTACGGTCCATCTATCTGAACCCGGGCTTTTGTCATGAGAAAGGTCATTAGAACAGAAAGAGTTCTTCCTCGAAGACCTCCCTTGATAGTGTTGCATTATAACCCTCATCGAACATGGTGGGGTAATCATGGGTCAGCCATAATTGATCATCCACATGATCACCTTCCTGAGCTTTAAAAAAGTTTTGGAAATGTCTGAGAACCTCAAGTTGTATCTCCTCCATGGATTGAAACTCCTCACCAGTATCATTAATGATCTTCCATATACTATTTCGCTGTCGTCAAAGGTTGGTGATGTTATGGAAGTATTTCGTATTTTTGTCTTTAGACTGAAGCCATATCGCCCTACTCTTCAAACGCCAGGTCTGTTCCTGTATAGTAAAATCTTCCTCTTACGATCCTCCAATTCCTTTAGACACCTCCAGAGCATCACATTGTCACCCAATAAATCCAGAGTATGTAGCATATCTCTGATTTCAGTATTTATGGAAGTAAGTTTAGTAATGAGGCATTTATTCTTTTACCTCTCCCAAATATTTACCTTAACCTTCAGCCCTTTAAGTACCAGTCCCATCCAAGTCATGGGAGTATACAATCTTCGATCCTCCATGGCTTCCCAATGTTCAGTGACCATTTTCTGAAAATTTTGGATCTTTAAGCCAAATCCATTTGAATTTGAAAGGCAAACCACGCGGAAACTTGACCTCACACCAGCTAAGAAAGTTTCGAACCAAGTGGCCTGTGTCGTGATACAGTAGGCACCGGAAGAGGATGCTCTAATAGTCAACCCGCTGGTGGTGAATTGCACAGTCCCGCAACAGATCAATCTGAGCAGGAAGACCACCAACAAACCCCATCTCAACTAGAATCCATGTAACCCATTTATCAGACATTCCAAGTCCCCTAGGATCCATGTATACAAATCTGTCAATGGAATCCCCAATGGCAGAAAGGACCTTCAGAGTCCAGAATTCCAGCGGCAATCCCGAGAGTTTAACCCATACTAGATGATCGCGTGGAACCTCCGACGTTGGATTAAAACCAATATACCAGGTATGTAATGATAGGAAGCATCTACCACGTACCCATGGTATTTTTAGAATCTGTGAAATGTCCTCCATAATCAGGAAGTGATAACTATACCAGTTGTTCAGTAATCGGCACACCTTAGGCGGATATCCTAGAATGCAACACCACTCAGTGTTTACCCAATTTTGTATATCCATGTTGCGCTCCCGGTCGAAGTGCATCACTCGATCAATGCCCTCTTACGAAGGCTTGCCACCCTATTCCACATGACATCATAGTCAAAGCTCAACAATTTTGTCACAGTGGAAGGATGATGAGCTTTATCTCAAGTGCCCGTGTGATGTGCAACCGGTATCTGGTCTTGACAACCATGTTTTTTGCAAGGGTTGTATTGCGAAGGAGATCCTAGGGTCCTCGACCCCCGACATCTCGCATGTGTTCCAGCTGTCCCCTCCTTTCTGACATCCACCATCAATTGAAAGGACTCTAGCATAGCCTCTTGTCCAGTGATTTCCATGTCCAACGATGTCAGGTATTCGTTGAGATGTGCCATAAATGTATGTGGTCAGGTCCAACGCAAATTAGCGAAGGATGGAGGAATGACAACGCTCAACGTTAATGCAAATCTGTGAAGATAAGGAAAAGAACATTCCCCAATGCTCAACCTTTATCAGATCCTGTAGAAAGGGGCGGTGTCGAGGTGCTCGCAACATTGGGGTTAGTAAAAGTGTGCGAAGATTTATCTTCGACCTACCCCAATTTGAGCGCCCATAAGTATCGCCCACAGGAAGTGAACATAAAACACTTATAGTAATTGTGAAGATCTGTGCTTGTCAGCTTACTATTCTTTCTACGATATTGTAAACATATGTCTATCACACACTACTTTCTCCGGCTAGAAAACCTTATGGTTTTTGGAACTACGACTTTGGCACTATCTTGACTTAGACCTATTTACACTCCTTTTATTGTATTTTCTATTTTTGTGTTGTGTAACTGATCTGGGAGTTTTTGCCGGCCTATGTGACACACAGGGGGTCGGGGATGGGGACAAATTTTGATACGTTTTTCATCCACTGTTTCTTTTGTATTTTCTGTTTTACATGGGTGTACAAATTTCTCTGACTTATGTTGATGCCTAATGTGTGTTGCTTCTACATATTGGTCATGACACATGATTGCACTTGGCTGGCAGAATACCTTTCTATTTATGATGTGTGTTGCTTTCAGTAGTGGATTTGGTAATACGTTTAAATGCTACGACATATGCACTGGCACATTATATAAGCCAAAAAAATTTCACACTGAAAAAAAATAATTATAATAATTATTATTATTTTATAATCATATCAAATAACATTGGCATAATAACATCTTTGTCATTAAAATATAGAATACAAGTGAAAGCAATAATAATTTTTCCCTCCCATAACAAAATGTTAAATTTTTCTCTCTGATAACAAAATGTTAAAAAAAATTTACAATTTAAAACAAGTGAAAGCAATAATAAATTTTCGCTCCCATAACAAAATGTTAAAAAGCATTTACAATTTAAAACAATCAATAAAGCCAATGTTAAAAAACATTTACAATTTAAAACCAGCCGATGAAAACAATAGTAAATTTTTCCCATTAAATGTTAAAAGGCCATCGATAAAACCAAAACTTCTACGAAAACTAAATTCAAATCATGCTTTTCTCATCCAACTGAAACACTTTGTGTCCAAAGAAAGTGCCCACAAAGGCAAAGAAACCATCACTGATACTGAAAAATAACTTGTGTATAATATATATAGGTCTGAAACATTTAAATAGCTGCAATGGTGCCAGGAAAAACCCACAGTCCCCATAATTTTTATTCTGAAAGCTGCAAATAATGCATCCCAAACTCTTGTTCCAACACAATGTCAGACTGGGTAGAATTCAACATTCTACTTTTGTCTAATTCATTAATAAGGGAGCTTTCTTAATTCTTCCTTCAGATTCATTTATCAATTTCATAGAATTTGATTGATGAATACATTGACAGTCTTATATAAATTGATATAATAGGTAGCCCTTATATAACCCAATACAACAAGACCTTTGGTATTTTGAATAAACCACCGAACTATCTCTCCTTTAGTTATAACCCTTGGTCTCTCCATCACAAAACACTTTAATTAATTTTGAAACCCCCTTTCTTTGAAATATCATACTACGACAGTGGACTGGCGCTTCACTTCCTTAAGCAAGAATCCAAGGTTAATTTAACCCCTTTGATAGTATAATTCTTGACCTTTTTACAAGACGCCCCGACTATTACATTTCATTCACTAACCACACAATTGACTATTGTTCGAAGCCCCCAACATCTAAACTTGACTTATGACAATAACCTTCTGTGGCATATAACAAACCTTAATACATTAACGCAACATTTTTAATATATTGCACCACGGGCCCCACACCTCAAACTTATTAAATGAACGGGTTCAACGTAAATCAATGGCCATACCTTGACTTAACCAACGTGCAACTTGCCACGCGGTCACCATCAGATTCATCGACCCTTAGATCAGACGGATCGTAGCAATATCACGTTTTTTCTTGGGCGGAGGTTTAACGCATGAAATTCACGCGATATGGGTGGTATTGAGTCGCTGACGTGGCAAGATTCAATACGATCGCGTTTTTTTGTGGCTGTTTCACCTGGGGCCAAAAGCAGCGCGACAAAGGAGGTTTTGGTTTACAAAACCGCGTCTAGTCAATGAATAGTGACAGTCAAGATTCCACGTGATTTAACATGTTTCTTCGCTTCTATTTAGCTCATAAGCCCCGCCTTCGACAGGGAGCCTTCCTCTATATCATTTTGTTCAACAAACAGTAACACAACGCATTTTCCTCTGATAGACAGGGCTCAACGTTCTTTGTGATAACTAGGGTACGCAACTTAGACAGGGTTCAATATCCCTCCATTAAACCGAGAATCAGCCCTATAACAGTCCAATACGGAATCACTCTCTGGTTCCTTCAGGTTTTTATGTAAAGAAACATATTCGGTTCGGGTGCTGAGAACATGAGCTCAAAACCGACAGAGAGAAGTAAAAGGAGATTTAACACAATAGATGCATTTCAATATGAATTAACATCGATTTCTTATTCAGAACAGAGCGTCAATTAAACCTTCAGATAACAGGGTATCTCCACCCAGAATATACATGCAGACTCTTGACCCATTCACAGAGTCCTACTCATACAAGGCTTACGGAGATTCAAGGCATATTCACAAAAGAATTAACTCGACAAATGCATAGTAATACGAAAATAATACTTCATTTATATAGTGACATGACTTACAAATTATGGCCAGATCTTCAATCAAATGGCCTTCGGCAATCTACTCTGCCACTAATTCTTCCCTAGGTCTATGCAGCTCTATGCAAGTCTCTGCAGGTCTCTTGGACTCTGTCCTTGAGACTTATTTTATACAAAAACTGCTAAAGAGTTGATTCAGATTTTTTAGTGACTCGACAAACTCTTGGGCTCCTACAGTTCTAGATTTAGCCTAATCCCTAGATAATTGAAGCTGAATATCTCTTCAGATGCCCACTAATCATTCGAGGCAGTTACATTTTTCTCCACAATTAACTAAAAATCACTCAAATATGAATAATTACATAGGGAACCAAAAACATGAGACCCCCTTTATGTTTATTTATGTATAAATATTGTCTTGAGCCTAATGCCCCTGCATCAGACTCCCTAGGTTGCAATGATTCATGATCTCCTAATCATGTACTTCCATCCTTATCTTCCTGGATCCCACACCTTGTTCTGCAACTGGTCATCTGTTGCAGTGTTCTTCTTTTGCATTCCTCCTGGCTTCCATGTCTTGTTCTATCTCTTTCCACTTGCTATGCCTTCACAGTCTGTGACTGTCTTCTTCTTGTTGCTGTTGTTCCTTTGTTTTCTTGTTGTTTTCTTTTTCTCATATACTCTCACCATCAGTTTTCTTATCAGTGCAATTTCTGCATCTAATATGTCTTCTGCTTGTTGAGTTCTTAATTTCTTAGCCCTTGCTTGCTCAGTCCTTACTTCTTCAGTTTTTACTGCTGCCCTAGCTTCGGCTCTTGCCCTCAATTGCAGAGCCCTGGCTGCCACCCAATCATCCATACCCTCTTGCTCTATGCAATAGTAAAACTCTTTCTTACTGTCATCCATGACAATTTTCCCACTCTCTGGCTTCAGTAATTCTCTGGACTGGTATTTAAATTGCTAGTCACAAGCATCAAAATCATAAAGTCTTGGTGTCTCTTCCTCCTTTTCTGGCAACACTTCAATTTTTTGTTCCAACATTTCTTCCAGCAACACTCCAAGCCGTTGTTCTGGCATTTCACACTCTTTTCTGAATGTTTTGAGTAAACATTTCAGCCACTTATTTTGTGCTTGTCCCACATCATCAGCATGCTATAAATTGAACTCAACATGTCCTTCTTCTTCTGCCCTGGAAATCTTCAGCAATTGACTTCCTTTTTCTTTCTTGGTTCTGCTAATCAAACCAAGTTCTGCAAACACTGCATTTTCAGATTCTGTCAGAGTAAAATTCAGATTTTCTACCACTGTAGCAGCCCCAAAAATCTGCCTTACAGTCTTCTCTCCAATCTTCTCTTGGCTATTCGAACAAGCCAATTCCTCTATGTTTCCAACAGCAACGAATTTATGCACATGAGACATGACTGTCTCGTCTCCTTTCAGCTGTGCATCTTCATTCCTCTGTGTCTTTACATTCTGCAATCCCCAATTTTGAAATTGAGGTTCTCTCTCTTGTATTGAATCCCGTTGATTCAGCATACTCTCCAGCAGCTCAATTTCTCCATTCCAGGGATCAAACATTCCCATATAATATTCTTCCTTCTCTTTCAATTGACTGCCCGATGCTATCAATTTATCTCCATCATCCATAGGATCTGCATTCACAAAACAGTTGTTAAAACAAAATTCACAAGGCCTCAGTGCCTTTCTCTTCACTACCAGCATTTCAGTATGTTGTCCTGCAATTATTTCCTCTTCAATCAGCACATCAGTATGTTGATCCCAATCCTTCAAGCACTTCTCGAGACTATCAATTAACATTTGCTCTGCATCATCCTCTTCAAGGGTGTCTCTCTGCTCTAGTTCATAAAAATGAACTCTCTCATCTTCAATCATCTCTACCCTTACCATCTAAACACTTTCTCCCTGTGGTTCTATCCTTTGCTCATGCCACAATCCTGGCATCTCATCTGAGGAAACATTTTCACAATCTTCACTATCTTCTGCTGTCACTATCTCCTCAGCCTTCATTAGAATAGAATTCTGATTTCCTATCTCTGCAAAAACTTCAGCTATCTGTCCATCACTCTTCATTTGGCCATTTAATAAAAACAGTCTATCATTATCATCATCAATGACAAGTTCATCACCATCATACACAACTGTCATGTCTTCATTGAAGCAATCCCTTTTATAAAACAAGGAATTAATGAATTCCTTTTGCTGCAATAACACAATCTAATCTTCATCTGAAAGATACTCATCATATCTTTCTTGGCAACAATCAGCTTCATTTATCACAGTTCCATCGTGTGAACTGTCTTCATCAACACCTGCATTCATACACAATTTATCAGTTTTAAAAACATAAGACCCCATGGTCTCATTTGATGAATCAATCATCAACTATTCTTGTTGTCCCAAGTCTTCCATATACTTTAGAGATTCTTCAATGGTCTCTTCTTCAAATTCCTCAAGTTGTCCAACTTCCAACTTCTGGCCATCATCATAAACTAAATCTCCTCTACTTCCAATATGTTGGAAAGCAAGGCTTTTCTCCAACTGTGTATGGACATCTTCAAAACATGTAGCTGTTCCATTTTCCTTCTCGGTGACAACATCAACAGTTTTCTCTCCCTCACCTGCTTTTCCTGCAAACATACAAAATATGTCAGATGTAAGGCTCTTGGACCCCTTGGTCCCACTTGAAGCTTCAGTCTTCAAGTCCTTCTTCAGATACTCAATCACTATGAGTATTTCCTCCTTCTTCTGAGCATTCATCATTTGCTCTTTCTTCCTTTATAGCCTCTACCACTTTATCTTCTTCTTCATGAGCCAACCAACTCTCTGGTTCTCCTCTATCATCCTCTCCAGTTCATAAAGCTGCTTACTGACCTCAGTTATCTCTTTCCAATATTCTTCATTAGTGAGTCTCTTCCTCATGCCAATTGCTTTGGCATCTTCCCTCACTCTTCTACTGTGGCCTCTCTCAGAACCTTTGCAATCTCTACTATGGCTATTAGTAGCCATTTTCTTCTCCATGAGTTCTTTACTCACAAGTTGCACCAAGCCTCTGCAACAACAAGCTCTCTTGCTGCAACTTACCTCACCAATCCTCTCCTCTGGATCCGGGTTTTGGAAAGTACTATAGAAATTTGCTGAATAATGATTAATTATCCACCGAGACTATTCTGATCACATATCAATTCGAATTCATATGCAACACATAATCTCTTCCACTCAGATCATCACACATGCAGAAATAAAACAAGCGATAGCACATCAATTCATCATACACATTAACACAGTATGTATGGGGAAAGCTTATAGCTGAAAACCCCGCAGCTATTGTGTATATTATAATGGAGAAAACATGTAACAAAATCAATACAATACTCCTCACAAGTACTCAGTACTTTCTCATAAAGTTACACACAAACTAGCTTGGTTTTGAACAAGTCACTGGTTCAAAACTCACCACTAATTGCCTTGCCTCTATTGCGCAATCATGGCTTGTCTAAATAGAGATCCAAGGTTTGAATCTCCTTGGCTTGACGGCGCAATCATCATGGGAAATTCCTCCAAGTGTGGTGCAAATCTCATGCACAAATGATGTCGCCACTGATAGCTAACTCCACCCTTTCATCTACCTCTTTCACTGGTCTCCACTGAACTGTCCATGCACTGTAGTGAACTGATGTGTTCTTGAGTTGAATATTGAGTTACTAATTAATGAATTAAATAATATTTAATTCACTCCACTCATTACTAGTTGATTAGCTAGTTAAACTAATCTCAACTAGTTCAACTAAGTTAAACCGAACACAACTCCACTAGCTGTCTCATTAACTCCACCAAACTTCTGCCACTGAAGTCCTAACTGAAGTCAACCATGCATGTGCTCACCAAACCCTTAAGAATAGCGTAATTCCTCTGTCAGATGCATGAGCCACTTCCAAGGCTCGAACTAAAGTGCTCCAAGAGAGTAAACTGTTGTTTAGAGTCCAAATATTATTAAGGGTAAATAATATTTGACTTCCCTATTTTTAGGATAGGCAGTCTAAAAATAGACTTCGACCTATAGGTCCAAAAATAGAGGTCCATCTAATTTTACCAACATGACCAATACTCCAAGAATAACATACTGCAACCCCTGGACCATGCTCCATATGTCTAAAAATAGACATAGTCTAAAAATAGACTTTGCGCCAGAATTTGCCTGCGGGCCCACTTAGTGAGGGCGACTTCATTTCACTAAGCTCCATCATCTTGCTGCATTCTCAACACTCCCTCTCAGCAAGATATGGATTATCTGCAACCCCTATCCTGCCTCTTTGGAATTCGAACTTGCTCCTGGTGAGCGCCTTCGTCAGGATGTCGGCATCCTGATCCTCCGTGGGAACATATGAAAGCATCATGATTCTCCGCTGAACACAATCTCTGATATGATGGTACCTTATGTCGATGTGTTTGGATCTATCATGAAATACTGGATTAGCCGAGAGTTTAATGTAACTCTGGTTATCACAGTAGATCACTGTAGGCTCCAAATGCAACCCGAACAATCCAACGAGGATCTTCCTCATCCAAATAGCCTCGCATGCAGCCAAGCTAGCTGCCATGTACTCGGCCTCTGCTGAACTGAGTGCCACGGATCTCTGCTTCCTGCTGTACCAGGAAACTGCTGTCGACCCAACGCTGAAAACTCCTCCAGATGTGCTCTTCCGGTCCGTTGGGCTCCCTGCCCAATCTGCATCAGTGAAGCCAGAAAGCTTCGCTCCATCCTCCTGTCTATACCATAGACCATATCCCGATGTGCCTCTAATATAACGCAATACATGCTTGCCTGCCTTCCAAAAGAGCTTGGTAGGCTTAACCATAGCTTGCAAAAGCTGGTTAACAGCATAGCATATATCGGGTCGTGTATTGACCAGATACATAAGCGACCCCACCAACTCTCGATAGACAGTGGCATCCACTACCTCCGCTGAAGTAGCATCCTCCTTCCTCCAACCACCAGGAAGAGGAGTGTCAACAGGCTTGCAGCCTTGCATGTTGAACCTCTCCAGAATCTCCCGGGCATACTTGCCCTGAGAAACAAACAATCCTCCGCTGTGCTGCCAAATCTCCAATCCCAGGAAATAATGAAGGATGCCCAATTCCTTCATCTAAAACTCTCGTGCAAGATCCTCCTTGCATGAAAGCATCAACTGCTCATCGCCAGTCAAAATCAGATCATCTACATACAGTACGATGATCAACAGCTTCCCCTCCACCACAATTTGGTACAGGTTTGGATCTGCCTCACTCTTGTAGAATCCAAGCCCGGTGCTGAAGTAGCCGTTCATGCGAGTGTCCTGCCACCCAGGTGCTCGCTTCTCTGTACCCCGTACAAGAGCCTTCGGAGCCCAAGACAATATGGCGACTCACTGCTGAAGATCTCAAAACCTTCAGGCTGCTCTATGTACACCTCTTCCTCAATAACTCCATTGAGGAACGCAGTCTTCACATCCATCTGATGAATGTGCCACCCCATCTGCGCCGAGAGAGCAAGGATCGTCCGTATGGAAGAGTACCTTGCGACAGGTGCAAAAGTCTCCTCATAGTCAATCCCCTCGATCTGTGAGAAGCCACGGGCGACAAATCTCGCCTTGTACTTCTCCACACTCCCGTCAGCCGCCTGCTTCACCTTGTAGATCCATCGCGAACCTACAACTGATTTCCCAACCCGTCTTGGGACAATCTCCCATGCACTGTTCCTGATGATCGAATCATATTCTTCGATCATGGCATCAACCCATGCGGGTTCCTCCACAGCTTCCTCAAAAGAGGATGGTTCCGTCACAACACATTGACTCACAAGAGCCATGTATCCAGTGTACCGATCCGGTGACTGCCTCTGTCTGCGCCGTGCTGTAGGTGGTCCTACAACCTTCTCTGCATCCCGAGCCAGTCGCTCAGCTTCTGTAGTGCGCATGCGCCCTCTGATGGTTGGCGCTGCCTGGGTGGTTTCTTCCACTTCCTGAACCTCCTCTTGTGGCTGATCCACATCCGGAAGCTCCTCCTTAGGAACTAACAGCTCCTCATCTGCATGCAAGTGTAGCTCCCTCTCAAGCGAACACCGCATGGCTTTCTCCTCCTGAAATTTTATATCCCGTCGCACAACAGTCTTTCGACTGTCTGAAAAATACACCCGATAGTTGTGAGGTGTATCAGTGTACCCCACAAATATTCCAACCTCAGCAGTTGGATCCAGCTTCCTTCTCGCATCCTTCATCACATGCATGTAGACAGGAGAACCAAAAATCCACAAATGGGAAATATCAGGCCTCTTGCCAGAATAAGCCTCCTCTGGTGTACTCATGCCAAGAACCTTGTGAGGACAACGGTTCTGCACATACACTGCCGTATTGCATGCCTCAGCCCACAAGTGAAGGGGTAGGCCCTGATCATGCAACATCGCCCGTGCAGCACCCACGATCGTTCTGTTCTTCCGCTCAGCCACCCCGTTCGGCTGTGGGTTATGGGGTGCGATGAGCTCTCTCCGAATCCCTTCTGCGCTGCAGAACTCCTTGAATTCAGCCGAGATGAATTCACCACCGTTATCACTCCTTAGAGCAATCACCTTCTTCCCCAACTCCTTCTCGACCAGTGCTTTAAACTCACAGAACTTCGCAAATGTATCGCTCTTCTTCGACATGAAGAAGATCCAGCACTTTCGAGAGAAATCATCAACAAAGATCACATAATACCTGTGCTTTGCTGTCGAAGCAACTGAGAAAGGACCACACACGTCTGTGTGAACTCTCTCAAGGATCGCCGTGGCGCGACTATCCTTCTCGTGAAAGGTGGCTTTCACATACTTCCCTAAAGTACACCCCTTGCACTGATCTGACTGCGCAAGAGTGCCCTTAGGAAGCCCAGTAGAAATCTGCTGCAAGATCTTCAAAGCTCCATGGTGAAGGTGGCCCAATCTCCTGTGCCACAGTTCGCCCTCATCATCCCGGCTCACCACTTCTCCCGCCTTGCATGCCATTGCTGCGCAGCCATCTACTTGCAACTGATAGAGGTTCTTGGTTCGAACTCCTATCTTCCGGGTCTCTCCAGTAGTCTTACTGCGCAGGAAGGCTTTTCCTTCGCTAAAGACCACATCATACCCCTTATCCTCCAACATCGCCACAGAGATCAAGTTCTTCTTCAATCCAGGTACATGCATGACATCCCTCAATACAAAGGGTTTACCAGACTCCCTCCGAAAGGATATGGTACCGATACCAGTCGCACTGTATCTACCATCATCGCCCATCTCGATGTGCACACCCAAATCTTTGTCCTCCAGATCTGAGAACAACTCCCGATCTCCCGTCATATGAAATGACGCACCGCTGTCCAAGAACCACACCGATCCTATCACACTTGAAACCAAGCATGCGATCAGTGAAAAGTCAAGCTCGAACTGCGAAGCCAAGGCCTCTCCATCTGCAGATCTTCCCGCTTGCTTGTTTTTCTTCTTCTTTGGACAATTGGTAGCATAATGTCCGTGATCATGGCAGTGAAAACACTTCACTTTCGCCATATCCTGCTTCTTGCCCTTTGCACCGAAATGAGAAGTTTTCTTACCCTTCCCCTTCTTTTCTTTGGCAACCAAAGTGCAATTTTCTTCATCAGCTCCCTTTGATGAAGATCCATCCCGAGTAGTCCTCCTTATCTCCTCCTGCATGAGATCCGCCCAAAGGCGCTCCCATCCCGACAGCTTCTCCCGACCATTGAAACTATCTTGATATGAGTGCCAAGCCTTCAAAAGACCAAGGAGAGCCAGGTCGACCATGTCCTCGTCTTCGACAGTCACCCCCACACTTCCCAGCTCATCTTTGCATTGAGTGAACTTCGTGAGGTATTTGGCGATACTGCCGCCTTTCTCCATCTTGATGTTCCTGAGCTTATCTTTGAGCGCCAGCTTCCTTTGGTCGCTCTTACTCTGGAATAGATCCGTCAAAGCTTTCCACATTAGAAATGGAGAAGCCTTTCCATGCAGGCTGGATACAATATGATCCTTGACGCCCTCCAACATGATCCTTCGACATTTCGCCATCTTCTTTTGCCATACTTCGACTTCAGCAGGATCAGTGGGCTTTTGGACATCCGTATCTACGAACTCCTTCAGACCATTATCTTCTAATACCGCCTCCATGCGATCCTTCCATGCAACATAATTCGAACTGCCTTCAAGAGCATATTCAAGTCGCAAACCGTTGAAAGACATTTTCAACACCGGCACCAAGAAAACAAAACTGCTGCAAAATTCGAATTCCAACTCAAAGCTCAACCGCTCTAGATCTGTGAGAACAAATTATTTCTAGCACAGAGATCGACTGCAGGGGCATTTACTGGATATATCACCTTTCAAAGAAAGGATGGATCCAGAGGCTACCTGGCCCGCATGCAGACTCTGTCTACCGAAATAAGTTTGTAATCACTGTGATGATCAATCTCTGCTTCAATAGCTCCGATACCATATAGAAATTTTCTGAATAATGATTAATTATCCACCGAGACTATCCCGATCACATATCAATTCGAATTCATATGCAACACATAATCTCTTCCACTCAGATCATCACACATGCGGAAATAAAACAAGCGATAGCACATCAAATCATCATACACATTAACACAGTAAGTATGGGGAAAGCTTATAGCTGAAAACCCCGCAGCTATTGTGTATATTATAATGGAGAAAACATGTAACAAAATCAGTACAATACTCCTCACAAGTACTCAATACTTTCTCATGAAGTTACACACAAACTAGCTTGGTTTTGAACAAGTCACTGGTTCAAAACTCACCACTAATTGCCTTGCCTCTATTGCGCAATCATGGCCTGTCTAAATAGAGATCCAAGGTTCGAATCTCCTTGGCTTGACAGTGCAATCATCATGGGCAATTCCTCCAAGTGTGGTGCAAATCTCATGCACAACTGATGTCCCAACTGATAGCTATCTCCACCCTTTCATCTACCTCTTTCACTGGTCTCCACTGAACTGTCCATGCACTGTAGTGAACTGATGTGTTCTTGAGTTGAATAATGAGTTACTAAATAATGAATTAAATAATATTTAATTCACTCCACTCATTACTAGTTGATTAGCTAGTTAAACTAATCTCAACTAGTTCAACTAAGTTAAACCGAACACAACTCCACCAACTGTCTCATCAACTCCACCAAACTTCTGCCACTGAAGTCCTAACTGAAGTCAACCATGCATGAGCTCACCAACCCCCTAGGAATAGCGTAATTCCTCTGTCAGATGCATGAGCCACTTCTGTAGCTCGAACTGAAGTGCTCCAAGAGAGTAAACTGAAGTTTAGAGTCCAAATATTATTAAGGGTAAATAATATTTGACTTTTCTATTTTTAGGATAGGCAGTCTAAAAATAGACTTCGACCTAAATGTCTAAAAACAGAGGTCCATCTATTTTTACCAACATGACCAATACTCCAAGAATAACATACTGCAACCCCTGGACCATGCTCCATATGTCTAAAAATAGACATAGTCTAAAAATAGACTTTGCGCCAGAATTTGCCTGCGGGCCCACTTAGTGAGGCGACTTCATTTCACTAAGCTCCATCATCTTGCTGCATTTTCAACAAGTACTGGTCCCCTTCTACTGGAACCTTCTGAGCACTCTCTTCTGCTCTCTCTAGGCTTCACTCTACAACTTCTCTCAAGAACACATATGTTCTTCCTTCATCCAACCTCTATTGGGAATCTTCCAGGTTCTGCCACACTCTTCTTTACTCAGAATCCCTTGCTAGACTCTTCTATCACTGCTCTCAAATTTGTGATCTATCTTTTTGCTGAGATTCCTCAATTGCTTGCACTCTGCATTCTACAAACAATACTTCAAACCAAAGTTCAAATAGGCTCATCAACCACCTCTCAAGATCCCTGAATGATCTTGCTTCTTCTTTCACCTGCACTGCATCTCTATCTGCTGCAATCTTCAAGACTCTTTGTCTTCAACTCCAAATTCTGCACATCTGAGTTATCAACCTTCACTGCATACTCAATCAAAGCTCTAAACTCTATTAAACAGATTTAAACATCAAACTTTTTTGTTTCAGTACATGTGCATTTCATAAAAATTTATTCTCAAAGAGCTATTCTAATTCAAGCTCTGATACCACTTGGTGCTGGGAAAAACCCACAGTCCCCATAATTTTGATTATGAAAGCTACAAATAATGCATCCCAAACTCTTGTTCCAACATAATGTCAGACTGGGTAAAATTCAACATTCTACTCTTGTCTAATTCATTAATAAGGGAGCCTTCTTAATTCTTCCTTCAGATTCATTTATCAATTTCATAGAATTTGATTAACGAATACATTCATAGTCTCGTATAAACTGATATAATAGGCAACCCTTATATAACCCAATACAACAAGACCTTTGGTATTTTAAATAAACCACCGAACTATCTCTCCTTTCGTTATAACCCTTGGTCTCTCTATAACAAAACACTTTAATTAATTTTGAAACCCCCTTTCTTTGAAATATTATACTACGACAGTGGACCGACGCTTCACTTCCTTAAGCAAGAATCCAAGGTTAACTTAACCCCTCCGACAGTATAATTCTTGACCTTTTTATAAGATGCTCTGACTATTACATTTTATTCACTAACCACACAATTGACTATTGTTTGAAGCCCCCAACATCTAAACTTGACTTATGACAATAACCTTTCGTGGCGTATAACAAACCTTAATACATTAACGCAACATTTTTAATATATTACACCATGAGCCCCACACCTCAAAATTATTAAATGAACGGCTTCAATGTAAATCAATGGCCATACCTTGACTTAACCAACGTGCAACTCGCCGCACGATCACCATCAGATTCATCGACCCTCAGATCAGACGGATCGTAGCAATATTGCGTTTTTTCTTGGGCGGAGGTTTAACGCATGAAATTCATGCGATATGGGTGGTATTGGGTTGCTGACGTGGAAAGATTCAATACGATCACATTTTTTTGTGGTTGTTTCACCCCGGGCCAAAAGAAGCGCGACAAAGGTGGTTTTGGTTTACAAAACCGCGTCCGGTAAATGAACAGTGACAGTCAAGATTCCATGCGATTCAACATGTTTCTTTGCTTCTATTTAGCTCATGGGTGCCACCTTCGACAGGGAGCCTTCCTCTATATCATTTTGTTCAACAAACAATAACACAACACATTTTCCTCCGACAGACAGGGCTCAACGTTCTTTGTGATAACCAGGGTACGCGCCTTAGACAGGGTTCAATATCCCTCCATTAAACCAAGAATCACCCCTATAACAGTCCAATACGGAATCACTCTCTGGTTCCTTCAGGGTTTTATGTAAAGCAACATATTCGGTTCGGGCGTTGAGAACATGAGCTCAAAACCGACAGAGAGAAATAAAAGGAGATTTAACACAACAAATGCATTTCAATATGAATTAACATCGATTTCTTATTTAGAAAAGAGCGTCAATTAAACCTCCAGATAACAGGGTATCTCCACCCAGAATATACATGCAGACTCTTGACCCATTCACAGAGTCCTACTCATACAGGGCTTACGGAGATTCAAGGCATATTCACAGAAGAATTAACTCGACAAATGCACAGTAATACTGAAATAATACTTCATTTATATGGTGACATGACTTAGAAAATTTTGGCCAGATCTTCAATCAAATGGCCTTCGGAAATCTACTCTGCCCCTAATTCTTCCCCAGGTCTATACAGCTCTATGCAGGTCTCTCGGACTCTGTCCTTGAGACTTATTTTATACAAAAACTACTAAAGAGTCGATTCAGATTCTTTAGTGACTCGACATACTCTTGGGCTCCTACAGTTCTAGATTTAGCCTAATCCCTAGATAATTGAAGCTAACTATCTCTTCAGATGCCCACTAATCATTCAAGGCAGTTACATTTTTCTCCACAATTAACTAAAAATCACTCAAATATGAATAATTACATAGGGAACCAAAAACATGAGACCCCCCTTATGTTTATTTATGTACAAATATTGTCTTGAGCCTAATGCCCCTGCATCATGCAACCACAAAGCAAAGAGAGCTCACGTTACATTCACGTTGCAAACATTCTAAATCTTTGTATGCCCATGCTATTGATTTTGAACAGCCTTTGGCTTTCCAATTCTTCTCGTGTGGGAGAATTGAATTTTCAAAGAAGATTTGCAGGAATTTTCAGCGGGGCAAGTACAGTAATGTAGTTTCAAATTTCAATGCTCTTTCAAATCACTAGATTGGATTCGAACTCCTGATCTATGTTTCGCAATTGCACTTGATTGACTATCATATAAAACCCTCTTCGTCATGATGCATGTCTTTTGGGTCACCGTTAGTCCTCTTTGAAAATTTTACAATGGTCAATATACAGTTTGATCTACACTTCAAGTTGTTACAGATTTTTTGTTTTTGTTTTTGGTACATGAGGTTTTAGGGTGTTGGGTAACGGAAAATTGGCAATGGGCACGCTAATAGAGGTGGGAAACCTGCATGCTTCCCTGTCCTAAACGCAAAATTAAACTGTGTCACTAAGATAGAAATATTCATCCAAAACATAACTAATGGAGTTCAAGGACTTGTGTTTTTATAATTCCATATGCAGATTTGACCATTGAACTTAAAGTTGAATCATTGTTAAGGATTTAACGATTGGATTGAAATTGGGGCTTCATGTATACACGGAGAAGCTTGAAATTTCCACAAACCATGGGCTACACATAACCACTTTTAGTCAGTGCTTGTAGGCATTGGACTCAATCAAGGATGAAGAAACCTTTTGCAGCTGGATGAATGGCCTTAGATTTAAAGAGAAAGGGACTACGTGATGATTCAATTAAGGCCAATAGCTATGCCAACAAAGGCCATAATGCATTAAAATTGAAGATCATGTCATGGGCCTTAAAATGTTCAATCTTTTGCATAATCCATTCGACCTCCAGAGCCACATTAGGGACTAAAGTCGCATTTTCCACATAGGCAGTTGTGTAAGTGGGTGAGGATGGGGTCCATGGTGCAACACTAGAAGCAAAGTTGCTCATGTCAAATTTAAGCATAAAGTCTTTAAAAGAAGTGTTGGTATTTCTTTTCTCGATTGGCATAAGATTTGAAAGGCCATTAGGAGTGGGTTCACCTTGTGTTTACTGTTCAAGTGCATTTATAGAAGCCTTGGTGACGATAGAATAAAACCCTGGTTACATGCAACGTCTTCTTGTGGGTAGATGCAGGGGTTTGGGATTGCACATTATTAGAGGAGACTCTTGCTAGTACAAGCAAGAGAGGAGGATGTTTCCCAGTATTAATTCCCATCGATTCTGTAAAAATCAAGAGAATAAGGAAGGGAGATGAGCAACATCCCTAATTCTCAAGTCTCTACATGATGAGAAAAATCAGGTTCATTTATTTTTTGTTAAGCTCTGAGAAAATAAACACAGACACACACACACACACGTCAATATATTTTTTGAACAACATATTAAATTCTAACATGTTTTTAGGAAGTTCTAACAAAATCTGCTTAATTCTCATTGCTGAACATAAGAGGGATTTTATCATATTTTTTTATACCAACAATATTTTTTTCCAAATTCACTGAATTTGACAACTTAGTTCCAAACACTGGAGGGAGTGGGTAATCTAAGAAATGACCAAAAAGGTTGATAAAGTCTACACAAAAGCATAATCACCAAGAAAATCTACCCTCTAGTGTAGAGGGCAAGAGAAAAAAACAAAGAAATCATAGTAAATGACCTTCCCAATAGGTTTGGCAAAGCCACAACCCCATATAATATGCTTCAAATCTTTCTTTTTCCCACAGTGCACATAACATCCATCAATAAAAGTTAAAACATGTTCTGATTAATGTATGTTTGCATGGAAAAACATGCAAGGGAATGAACCAACTTGTAACCCTAAGCTCAAAGACCCAATGATCCCTCCAGAGAGTGTCCACTTGTTTTATCTTTTGTCTACTGAATCATTTATGATCCATGTTTGATTTTCCATATGAACAATTGATGACCTTTGTCTAGTCGAACCATACATATCATGAATTCATACCTATATATGGGCTTTTCATTTGGCCACAATTCCAACCAAGTTCTAGTAAGTTTAAGTTCACTTTGAATGTGTTCCTTGGGTCATTGACTTAAATCATTTTCACAATGTCATTTTTACATTTCTTATAAGTTATTAATTATACAATTCCTATCAAGGTTCCTCCACAAAAGGAAAATCATCATTGTCCCCATACCAAATATCTAACCAAGTGAATATTCATTTTTGGCGAATAATTTCCTGTCAGCCTCAAGAGTGAGCCCAATGCCCATGTTGGTGATTTAAACACCGTATTTTTCTGGAGCCTAGAACCAAGATCTCTACTTGTTTAAGCCCATGATAGTTCCAGGAGAGGTTTTGAGAGACCACTTGCCAATGCCTTTAAGATTATTATTATTATTTTTAACTGGAACGAGTATGTTTTATTTATTGGAGGGATTTGGTTGGGCTGAAGCCGAATCAACTAGCATTACATAGCATTACATGGTAGCTAGTCCTCTTCTTGTTACAATTTAATTATCGGGTCAAGGAATGCATGTTTGGAGAGGTCTTTCCTCGTTTATACTGAGTTCTTCCGTCGAAAGAAGGCATCCTTTATTTGCCATGGAATCCGCTTCGTTGTTCAAGCTTCTGGGGATATGGAAGAATTGGTAGGAGGTGAAGTCAAGAAACATGATCTTTAATATTCGCAATGACTTGTTGAGGACAACGTTGTTAAACTGGTCCTCCGAGTTGAGCTTTTTGATCAGGATTTCTGAATCTCTGAAGGCTTGGAAAACTTTGATGCCTCTATCTCGAGTAATGTGGTAGGCTTTTAAAAGGCCTAAGATTTTTTCCTGGTTATTTGTACGTTGCCCAAGTCCTTAACAGAAACTATATTTTCTTGATCCATCCGGAGAGTAGATAACACCACCTGCGCCTGCTACCCTGGGGTTTCCCTTGGATGCGCCATCGAAAAATATTGTTGTTTTGCTTTTCTTCCTCCACCATTCCTGAAAAATGTCATTCGGTTCTCTTAATCACCATCTTGGGTTGGTGAAGGGAGAGACCAAAGGTTTTTTCCTGCCTTGAGGGGCGAGGGCTTCCATCCAGTTCTTTTCTTCGGGGAGGAGTGAAGTGTCTGCTTTGTGAGATTTTTGTAGCACTGATTCGAGGAGGATAGATTTGGCTTTTGCTGCTACCTTTACTGGAGGACGGGAAGTATCATTGAAGATTTGATTGTTTCGGGCTAGCCATATTTTCCAACAAACATATTTGGGAATGGAGAGCCAAACTTGGTACCAAAGTGATTTGTTGGGGATGTTGTGGGGATAGCACTGGAACCAGGTGGAAAAGAGCTCAGCCACTGATATGTGTTGTGGAATAGTTGCCTGTAGACCATGGAGAGTGATGTCCCAAACCTCTTTTGCAAATGGGCAGTTAATGAATAGGTGTGTCGAAGTCTCACTGGAATTTCTGCATAGCACACATCTATGTGGATCAACGACGTTCCTTTTTTCCAAGTTCTCACCTGTCAGCACCTTGTTATGCATAAGAGTCTAGAAGAATAATTTCACTTTGAGGAGTCTGAATGGATCCCATACCTGCTTCCATAACTTGGGAGACTGATTTCTGTATGTCTGTGGTTGTAGAGCAATGTATCTTGAATTTGTTGTGTATATACCGAATTTTCCCCAGCCCCATCTATCTGGAGAATCCTTATGCACAGGCGCGGAGTCAATTATAAATTTTTTTAGAGTTGACTGCTGGTGACGCAGTTGCTCCGGCACTATGGGAAGTTCCCATGCTTGCGAATTATTGTTTCTGTCCCAGGCGGAGATGCCTCCTAAACTACGGATGCCACCGTTGATCAACCATCCACGCAGATCATCGTGGGTGCTGAGAGGGGCGTGGCCCATAATTCGATCATCCTAGAGTTTTATTTTCTTTCCATTACCTGGAATACGATATAAGTTTCCTTTGAAGAAATTTATGCTTTTGCGGTAGAGGTTCCATACGTGTGTGCCTGACACTGTGTTTTCTGCCAACAAAAATCTTAGTGGTGCTCCAAGTGCATACTTGACTCTAAAAGTTTCGTTGATTGGATGATTTGGTTCGGCACACATTTTCCAAAGGATTTTGCAGGCTAGAGCATGGTTGGCGAGGGAGGGATTTCGGATCTGTAGACTTCCGTCGTCAATAGGTCGCTTCACCAACTCCCAATTTTCCAGATGAAATTTGCGATGATTTCCTTTTCCTCCCTGCCAAAGAAATTTGTGCAAGAGCCTGGAGATTGTTCCATGATGTTTTTTGGAGCCAAAAGGAAGGATGCTTGATAGATGGGAAATGTGGACAACACCGTTTTGATGAGAATCAATTTCCCTCCCTTGGTGAACCAGTGTCTCCTTAGGTGGCAATTTTGGATTTAATTTTGCTGAAAATTCCTGCCCACAGAGATCTTTTGTTGACACCAGTTGTAAGAGGTAGACCAAGATACTTAATTTTTTCCCACTGGGCAAAACCATCGAAACCAAGGTGCTAGGCAATGCGATTGAGTTTGTGCTGATCAAAATTCCATCCATACACTAAGCTTTTTCTATCATTAATTAGAGCTCCAGAGGCTCTGCAGTAGCTTTTAAGGACAAAGTCGAAGGCTTTTTCAATTCTTATTGAGGCACCTCCAAGTAGAAGAGAATCATCTGCAAAGAGGGTGTGGTTTATAGGATTTAGGCCATTCGAAATTCTTATGTTGGGTAGAAGCCCAATGTTCATCTCCATTGCTAGCTTCCTGCAGAGAGTGTCCGCCATCAGAATGTACAAGGATGGGGAGAGGGGGCAGCCTTGCCTCAAACCTCTTTGAGCTTGAAAATAAGATGCAGGACGCCCATTGACAAGCGGTGCAATCAGGGCTTTTTAATGCAGGCTTTTACAAGGTTGAAAAACTGAGGGGAGAATCCGAAGGATAGGAGGACTTTGAGGAGCAAGGAGAGGTTGATCCTATCAAAGGCATTAGCCATATCTAGTTTGATCAGCATCCCCTTCTCTTTCTGCTGCTTGCTGGAGTGAATGGATTCTTGCACTTTAATTACATTATCCAGGATGTGCCTGCCTTTGACAAACCCCCCTTGGGAGAGTTATCACTCAGATTTTCCTTGAAGTTGTTGGGAAGATGAAAGGGGTCCTAGGTAACCACAAACCAAATTTTAGGTACAGAATCTAGCCAATCTTAAACTATTTGACTGTTCATAAATTGTGGCATAGAATACAAGTTGCACACAATTTGTTTATTACATCAGAGCAAAAAGTAGTGGCATTTAGACCTGCACACTTTCCTTGGCCTTTCTTTTGGTGGGGTTCATTTCTTTCACTTTTTTGGCCAATTTTTATTATTTTCAACCTTTGATTTTTCTTTTAGGGTATACCCTCTTTACATTTTTTAAATTTTTTGATTTTTTGAAAATATGGAAAACCTTTGCAACAAGAAAAGGTATGAACATATTATATAGCTCATCAAGTCAATCATGAAATATGACACCTATTGGTATAGGAGTCTAACACTGGCTCCACTTGGGGATGGATTTTCCTGGTGAAAAGTCAAGAACAACAGGTCAGTTGGCCTCAAAATGATTATGACTGAACCATGGAATCTTTTTCTCCTTGTTGCTTTATTGTATGTATGACAGTAATACTTCTGAAGCTTAGGGCCTTTTCCTCGGGCTTCAACTCTAGTAAGTTACTATCCACTCAAAACTTAAAACTTTGTTTCCCAGTTGGAAATCTCTTGCCTTGGTCCAATCCCAAACATGCATTTGTTGTGGCTGAAAATCTTGAATTGAATATAGTCATTTTTCTGCAACCTGAAATCTGATCTGAAACTAAAACAACACACAAAAATTTTCAAACCAACTTAATGAAAAACTAGCTGAAAATTGAAAACTAAAAAATAAAAATGCTCAAAATCCTGAGCTTATTAGCACTCATCTACCTACTCAATCTACTGTTCAACTGCTAGTTAGGTAAAATGAAATAGCCAATGCAACCATTCAAGCATTATGTACTTTGATTGATTTTGTTGCATTTTCTTGTTGATTATCAAAATTGTACTTCTGCAACCTATTAGAAACTTGTCAACAAATGAGAGGATAAGGAAACACTTGATTTCCTTTGTTGACTCTAGAAACTGTACAAAAGGATCTTCCAAAATATATACACTGATGTTTAACTGATCTAAAAAACTGTACATCTGTTCCGGATGGCCTCCATGCCATGAATCTGAAATGTTATTTTCGTCTTTATCTCCATGTAAACTTTCAAATAAGATTTGTGATGATATTCCTACTGATTGTAATGTTTGACTGTTGAATTCTTTATCATCTTGATTCTGAAAATCATAGTTAGTTAATAGAGGAATGCTTTGAATGCCTTCAATATTCAACATACCTGCTACTGGATCCTGAAAAACTTGGGAAAATGGCTGCAACCTATAGCATATAGGTTTCCATGAGACTTCACAAACTTCAACAAGTTTCTCATCCTTTTCATTAAATATGTTATATCATATTTCTTTCAAACACTGAAATGATTCAAAAAATAGTGGTATGAAACTTTCTTGTGTCATTTGATCATTTATTTCGATATGAACTGATAACTGCAATTGTGAAACTAAAAAATCTTGATCAATAGTTTCATTATCTTCTTTGTTGTCAAACACAATTCCTAAAGATTGCTGATTATTGATGGCATGATAGTTGTCTCTAATGAACTGAAATGAAGCAAAACAAAGATGTAAAGAACCTTCACTTATTTCCACATTTTATGCTTTTTCTTCCTCACTCTCATGGTTTATCTGTATTGGTTGATCACTGTCTTCAATCTGCTCAAACTGAGTTTCTTCATCCCACAAACTAGCTTCTGATTTCTCTGTAAAGTTACCTTGAGTTTGGAGAACATAACTATCATCATAATGATCATACTTAGGCAAATAATCAAAAGAAGGAATGCCATCAAACATACACATTAGATCAGCAGATTCCTCTTCCTCATATTGATCTATAAATTCATTTTCTGATCTATGATAATTTGAATTAAGAGGAATTTGTTCATGGCTATCAACCTCTTCTATTTCTTCATGGTGATTTTGAATAAAAAATTCATCTTTCATAGTGATCTCTTGTGTTCTTTCATATATTTTTCTTACCAAAAGGTTGAGTTTTACTTCTGCAATGTTTTTCTTTTCCTCTTCTTCTGCTTTCAACTTTTCTTGTTTGATTTGGAGATTAACTTCCACATCAACTGCAATGTTATGCATCTGTACAAGTGTTTTTGGATCTCTTTCTCTTAATCGAAATTCTATTTATGGATCAAAGGCACTTGGATAATGCAAGAGAGTTGAAAAATGAGGAGGTCTAATATTTTTCTGGCATTGAATAATAAACTTGATTAAATCTGTCAGAAAATTGTTGTATTGTTTCATTTGAATGTCTTTTTAATTGATTATATTCTTCCATGATCATAAAATGATTAACTTTGATTATCCATCTATCAAGGAAAATTTTGATAAACTGCTGGAACTTTGAGATGCTAGCATTAGGCAGATTTTTGAACCAATTCTTTATTCTATTTTGCAAAGAAAGAGCAAAAATTCTGATTTTAACATCATCTTCATCAATCTCAAATAAATCCAAATAATTCTCAAAACCTTGAATATGTTTTTGGGCAGTGATACCATTCTCTCCATCAAATCTAGGAAGATACTTGTAGTATTTTTTAGGAAAATCATGGAGTATAGGAGGTAAAATAAGAGGCTTATATCTATCTGGAACTTTATATGGCACAGGGATATGTACAGGGATTGCAAGATCAGTCTTGATTATTTGAGGCTTCTTAATTGGAAAATGATCATCATTAGATTCATAAGAAAGCTGCTCAAAGAGATTAGGAGAATTATTACTTACAATCTTCAAAGGAAAATAATTAAAAATTAATCTAATATCTTCTATAAAATACAATATATATTGAAAAATTTTCTTAATGAGAAAGAACATAATGTCTTGGATTAAGATCCAAGTTGAAAGCCTGATCTTTCCATATTGTTCTTTGAGGTTCATTCCTCCAGTGGAGTCTTGATTGTGAAATTGATTTGGAGTCGCCAGGTGGATGATTTTAACCTTTGTGTGTCTGATTCATGTCCACCATCGTAGATCAGATCTAAACCTGTAAAAAAATTCTGAAGAAAAAGTTAGTTCTTCAGGAAACCAAATTTTGAGTATTTTATGATTATTTTGTTTTTTTTTGTTTTGTTTTGTTTTGTTTTTTTGTTTGTTTTTTGTTTTTTTTTTTTATGAATTTTCAAAACAACTTCTATGATTTCTTTAAGAGGCTTTAGATATGAGATTTAAACTTTCTTAAAGACTTATTTGACAAGAGGAACTGATCAAGTATTTGAAACCAGATGTTCAATCCATAAACTAGACCGGAGATAGACTGAAGCAACATTTATTTACTTTTGCAATTGCAAAGCAAGAGCAATTTCCAAGGCTACCTGGCTAACTTCAGGCTCCGACTATAGTTTATAAAATAAATAATAGTAACAATAAAATTATTCAGGTCCCCAGTGGAGTCGCCATTATGTTATCACTCAGATTTTCCTTGAAGTTGTTGGGAAGAGGAAAGGGGTCCGAGGTAACCACAAACCAACTTTTAGGTACAGAATCTAGCCAATCTGTACCTAGAGAGGGCTCTCTCTGTATAATTTAGCTTTGTTTTGGAAAATGTTAGGCTAGTTATAAAGTCCAGGGGTTTTGTTTGAATTTGGGTGGTGGAATTCAATAGCTGAGGGAAAGATTGAGTAGTTCAGGCCATTGGGCTATGGAATAAAAAAGATGGCTTCACTGGATTAAGTTTCTAGACAAAAGATGGTTTTACAGGGCAAGATAATCAAATAGAGAACAATTTTAGATTTAAAGTGAATGGAATGGATTTAAAATGGATGAAAGACAATTAAGAATCTTTCAACACATTCATAAGAGGGAAAATTGAGTGATTATTAACAAAGAGAAATTAAGAATTCTTTATTAAATAACCAAAATGCTTAAAACTAGAAAAACAAGAGCAATTAAGAATTCCTTACTTAAAACCAGTTTAGAAGAAAACATTTAGAATAAAAATGATTGAAATAAGATTACACTTAAGTACCTTCTGATTTATTCCTTTTCATTAGTCATTCAGAAATGAAACACAATGATATAATAAACAGATATAAAGACTTTAAAACACAAGGGAAAGATGACTTATTGATCCGTAGTCAGACACATGAATCCTGTAAAAAGTCTTTCGCTTTAATTCATCATCCAGCTTAGCCACAAAAAATTTCTCCAATAGCACTTTATTCCAAATAGTCAATGTTATAGCAGAGTCTAAAAAATCCACCCCAAAATACTTCCAAGAGTGAAGTATTTATACAAATTCTAAACTAAAATATCTTGAAAAAATATCAAGATTAGTTCACAAATCTCTCCAACTATTTTACATAAATAGAACTTAAGTAAAATAAACTCAAACTAATGCATCTATTTGGAACTATTTTTTATGGATAGATGATGAAAAACAGGATAATTCGAATTTGATCCAACTCTTAGTTGATGATGATGCATCTAAGTCACTAACTGCTTCCTTTCTCTGTGCATTCTACTCCAACAATTCTGCAAAATTGGGGTCCAATGATATATTTTTATTTCTCAATCCGTAATATATATGTAAAAATTGAAAGAGGTTGTTGTGGATTAATATGTTGGTGAGATAAACCTCTTTCAGTTTCCCAAAATTCCTCTCTAGCTGTGCACAATAGTCTCTGTAAAAATATGTGTAAAACAGAGTTTTACAGAGTCCGAAAAATAGCCTATAAAGATGTGCATGTATCTCTGATTCTGAAATCACTGTGAAAAAAGTGAGATAGGTGTTTGTATATGGGTCTCTTAGGAACAAAAACCTCCTTCAGTTTTGTATGATGTATTTCTGATTGGCCACAATCTTCTCTGCAAAATGATGACTTAACTGGAAGTTTCTGCAAAAAGTGTTTTCCAACATTGTTTAATATTTCCAAAACCATAATAGATGTTAGAAAAGTGAGAGAGGTTTTCGTAGATGGTCCTCTTAAGAACATAAACCTCCTTCAGTTTTTCAAAATTCATCTTGGATTGATCACAATAGTTTCTGAAAAACTATGACTTAAACATGAAATTTCTAAAGAATGTACCATTTTTGCTCTAATTTCATCTTTTAACCTTAAACTTCTTTTGACTGTTTTTCATTTTTACTTTGGATAAAATTCATTGTGGCTGGTGAAATTGTTTTCATATTTGTTTAACCCTTAATATCTTCATGTTTACTTTCACTGTTTACTGTTTACTTTTTACTTTTTACCGCTCTATTTTTGATCTGTCTTCACTTTGTCATGAACTTGTATGTTCTGTTTTGTAACTGTCTTCCCTGCATGTTTATCTTCATGCTAGCTGATTTACTTGAATTGGTCTTCAATCTGATACTCTTTAATCCTGATACTCTTTGACTGTTCTTTACTGTGTCATTTTACCTTCAATGTGTAGTTTAGGTTTTTACTGTTTGTTTCAACAGTAAATCGTTTAATATCCTGTTTCCTTTGCTTGTCTTTCAACTGTATGTTTTATCTTCCATCTCTGTTTGAATAGATTTGATAACACTCTTGGAGTAAAAAATTCTTATGACTAGTATTAAGACTGTTTATCCAAGGATATGGTCTTCTGATCACTTGTAAAACAAAACAAATTGTTAAGAAAGCATTGGTTTGTAGGGGAGGTTGAAAAGGTTTCATTTGATGTTGAGAGGTCTATGGAGTGACTAGAATGATTTTTGGGAGGTAAACCATGCTCAAATTGGTTAACAGAGGCTTCAGGTGGTGCAACTGGGTTACAAAGGGTTTTACTGCACAATCAGGCGAAAATGAGCAACACTAGGGTGTTTGTGTTTAAACGGGTAAACGGTTGATATTGGCGGGTAAGCTTTGAATGAACAGTGGACAGATGGCGCTGACTTGACGATGTGAAGTTTTGTCGTTAGTGGGAGGCGGTAAGCGGTACGCGATCGCACCGCTTTTGGGGAAAGGTGGTTTTGGGCGGAGGGCGAGCGATTCCATACGATGAACGATGCGTGGCGCAGTACTATTCAGAAAACCGCTTGGCCATCGCGCGTTATCGTTCGGACGAGGATGGCTAGCGATATTGATATCAACCGTAGATCTGAGATCTGTTGATCGAACGGTGGTCGGGGTTACGAGATGACGGAAAGATAACGAGCAGGCCTAATGTAATTTATTTTGAATTAATCGCATCGGGGGTGATTTGATTGGCGGATTCAAGTTATTAATTAATCATGAGGATTAATTAACCCTTATTGATATGGCGGAGAAATGCGCTCATGATTAATCAAAGATTTGACTAATTAATCATGATTAATACATTAATATGGTTATTTTTCAACCAAAGGGGCGGGATATTATTATTTGGGAATTTTATTATTAAAATAATACGGGAAAAGGGGAATTTACAAGGATTTAAATAATAAAATTAGAAGTTAATATGAAAAAATGAAAGAAGCGCTAAGTGTAAACAATAGGTTAATGTTTTTAACTTATGCTTTTATGAGGAGGGTTTTTATGTGAAATATTACATTATTTTTCCTAAGTAAAATGGGATTTTACTTAGGAAAAGATTTTTTAGAGGTGAATGAATGTTATGATAAATGATTTTAAGTACTTAGGCTTTTCCAATTATTGGGCTGAGGGTCCGGTCCTTCCAAAAGTCAAGGAAATGCCTTGAGCCCCTCTAATCTTTAAATGCCTAGTACTTAGGGGAAATTAGTGAAATTTTTAGGGAAAAGATGAGAAGGGAAGTTAATAATCTGACTTTGCATTGCTTGAAATTCTTCAATGTATTGTCTGCCTATGCACTTGTGATGAAAGTAAAAGATTTACCACATCTAAAGCCATCATTCATCACATGTAATTATGCAAAATCATCTACCTACCATATCTACTTTACCCTACCATTTTTCTTCTTTATTAGGGTGCACTTAGACTGGCAAACCCTATCACACTTTTTTCTTTTACATATGAAAATTTATCTAATTCTAACCTTATTACATCCAAGGGCTCAGATTAAACTGTTGAGCTCCTTTTATTCACTCTACCTATCTACTTATCTGCCAAGATTAAACAATTTTGTCAGATTTTATTCTCTATCTCTAAAACATGAAATTGAAAGATGAACTAGCCAAGCTTAAACTATTTGACTGTTCATAAATTGTGGCATAGAATACAAGTTGCACACAATTTGTTTATTACATCAGAGCAAAAAGTAGTGGCATTTAGACCTACACACTTTCCTTGGCCTTTCTTTTGGTGGGGTTCATTTCTTTCACTTTTTTGGCCAATTTTTATTCTTTTCACCCTTTGATTTTTCTTTTAGGGTATACCCTCTTTACATTTTTTAAATTTTTTTATTTTTTGAAAAGATGGAAAACCTTTGCAACAAGAAAAGGTATGAACATATTATATAGCTCATCAAGTCAATCATGAAATATGACACCTATTGGTATAGGAGTCTAACAGGGAGCTAGAGATTAGTTTCCCCAGCAGAGGTTTAATTCTATTTGCAAGGAGTTTGGCCAGGAGTTTTTAGGAGGCGTTGCAAAGAGAGATGGGTCTGAATCTACCAAAGGTTTTAGGATTGAATTATTTCGGGATTTAGGCCAGAAAGGTTGATTTGATGCCTCCCCCTACCTTTTCTTTGCTAAGAAAACCTTTTATCATTTTCATCAAGTTAGTTTTGAGAATGTCCTAGAAAAATTTGTAGAAATGAATCGAGAAGCCATCAGGGCCAGGGGCCTTGTATGGTTCCATTTCCTACACGACTTTGATATTTTCTTCTTCTGAAAAGGGTTTTGTGAGGGCGTGGTTGTCTTCTAAGCTAACAAGATGGGGGATGTTTGAGAGAAGGTCAACTATATCTTCTTCGCTGCCATCAATCCCAAGGCCATACAAATTTTTGAAGTGACTCTCTGCTACTGATTTGATTTGGTCATAACCTTTACAAATATGTCCCTCTGCTGTTGTGATTTCAGTGATGTGATTGCGGAAGAGGCGGGCTCTGTATTGGTGGTGAAAGAAGGAGGTGTTTCGATCCCCAACCTTGAGCCACAAGATGCGGGATTTGATTCTCCAATATTCTTCTTCTATGTGGAAGGAACGGTGGGAGGAGCTTTGGGCTTGCACCTCTTTGTTTAGCACCACAGAAGTGATGTTTATGCCTTCCATTTCTAGTTGCAGGGTTTCCAATGACTGAACTATTTCTATTCTCTAACTAGTTGTAGTTTTAATGGGTTTTCTTATCCACTCTTTCAGGGCTTGCTTTGTGGCTTTTAGCTTTTGCTCCCACACATAGCTTGGGGAACTGTTGATTGATTTGTCCTAGGCTGCTCGAACAGTTTCGAAGAATCCTTCTCTTTCAATCCAGAGAGGGCTGAACTGGAAGGGGATTGGGCCCAGGTCTTCTTCAACTTCCACAAGTAATTGAATAGGATTGTGATCCGAGGTGAGTTTGGGGAGGATTTTAGTTGAGATTAATATTTTTTCCATCATCACAATGCCTTGGACTAGAAATATTTCTAGTCGGGCAGAAATGTGGTCATCCCCTGTTCTGTTGTTGGTCCAGGTATAGAGGCCTCTCACAGGGTTAAAATCGAGGAGATCCCATTGCTGCATTAGCTCTTCCACCATCGACAACATTTGATCTCTATTGTTGTTACCTCCCCTCTTTTCTCTTGGTTTCAGGACTATGTTTATATCTCTAGCCAGAATGATATTATTGGGGGAGTGAAGCTCTAGGAAGGCAGAGAGAGAGTTCCAACACTCTTTTTTTTCCAGCATGAAGTACAGGGACATAAAGATTGAATAAGGCAAATTTCAACTTACTTGTGAGATGCTTTAGCTTAGTGAATATCCAATGCTAGGTCTCATAGGTGTTGAGCAGTTGGAAGTGTTTGTCGGACCATAGAGTAGCTAATCCGCCTAAGGATCCCCTCGAGCTTACTGCTTTGCTTGCATTTTTCTTCCACTTTGACTTGTTGATTTCAAGAAGGGTAGGCCCTTCGATTTTAGTCTCTTGGAGCATGAGGATGTTTGGGGGGTATATTTTCGATATATCTTTGACGACTTCGATTTTTGGGTGGTTCCCCAAGCCTCTGCAGTTCCAAGAGACTAGACATATTATTTACCGGGGGAGGGGTTGGAGAGTCCTCCCTTGGGAGGCCTTGCTCTAGTGTTTCTCCCAATGGACATTTCTATTGTGGGTTGGATTCCTTGCGTTTTTAGCCTTTATGCCTCCTCTTCCTTGACTTATTTATGTGATTTCCTTCCGACTCTTTTCCTCATCCTCTAAGAAGCAGGAGTTGTCAGCCGGCTTTTTCTTTGCTATTTTTGCATATGAAGGGTTGGAGGGGATGCCTTGGGAGGCTCCAAGTGGGATTGTTTCTTCGCCATCTTTATTGAAGGAAGGGGCCGCGTTATGTTCCATGTTGTTTCTGGAGGGTCTGCAGGGGTGCTTTCCTTGTTGTTGGGGATTGGGGCCTCATCCGAGATGGGAATAGAATTCCTCTCTTCATTTCCTTGAACTTTATTTGTGTTCCCCTTTATGATTCCTTTCCCATTTTCTTTTGACAGGGCTACTTTCTGGACCAAAGTCCATTGCTCACCCTTTGATTTCTTGCTCTGCTCCTCGACCTTTTTCTTGCAATATCTTGCAAAGTGTCCATAACTGTGACAATGTTTGCATTTGAAAGGGAGTTGTTCATAATACAACTATTGAATATGGGACCATCCGACAACTGTTAGATTGATTGCTTCCAGCAACCCTTCCTCTAGGTCTACCTCGACGCAGATGCGGGCACAAGAGTACTGATCTTTTTCTAATAACTTGATCAATATATTTTCCGAGGGTATTGCCAATAATCAGAAGGGAATTCTAGTTCCAACAATGCAGTGGGAGGTGAGGGAGACGCACCCAAATTGGAACGACTAAGGGCACGTATTGGGAGGGGTCAAAGTTAGGCGACCACTTGTTTAAGTATAAGCCTTGCGGCCCCATGAAGTATGTGCCATTCCTGAATATAAGGCTTCTATCCTCTGCACTTTCAAACACAAACACAAAAATGCCTTTGCCGACAAAATAACTTTTGATGCCTTCTTTGATTAATGGGATCTAGTTTATCTTTACCCAGTCTTCCACTGCTTTGGGATATGGCCAGAGGCCCGTAAATTTCCCTTGAGGCCTACATTTTTCTTCTTCCGGGAAAGCCACCGAAGGGATGCTGTCCCTTTTTTTGACAAATTTCTGCTGCAATGCTATTGGATTGCATTTGCAGCTTGTTGCCACCAATTTCTTGAAAGCACTCACCTCCGGTGGAAGATGGAGGGGTTCGGATCCCCCCTCCAGAGGCCATGGCGGCTGAACGGAGCAGCTAGGTTGCGTTGTTCGTGCGCAGCAGCAGCCACAAGCCCGCTCGATTTTCTTTATGCCTTTAAGATTATTTTAAGCATAGGAGAGTTCTCAATATAAAATATGAGGCACTGCAAAGTTTAAACTATGTCATCCAATGTGAAGTAACCACCGAAGACAAACATATGTGAGGCTATCATTATTTGTCAATTTCAGAGAATTTTTCATAAGCATCATCTTGCAACCCTTTAACAATTCATTTAGCAGCTACAACCAGTCCCCGTGTGTGAACATATGCAAGTGCCAACACTCCTTTGTCTTCCAAGGTATAAAGATACCAAGAAGCCAATGGGAGCTAAACTTGAAGCATGTCCTTCCTGAGTTAAGAGAGAGTGACGCATGTGATTCTCTAATGCATGTGTCATGCACTAGACCAGGAATAACAACCGTAAGTCTTAGTGCAGGGCCTGTGTAGAGAATGGATAGACACATCATTCTGGTCTTCACCTGGAAGACAAAATGGAGGATTGGGTAATCATCTGGCATTCGATACTCTTTGCGAATGAGATAGGGCATTCAAGATAAGAGTAGTCGAGGACTAATATTCTTTGAGGGCTGGCTACCCAAGAGAAGGATATTCCAAGAAGGTTATACCCTGGGAACACCTGGGTGGAGTATGTACCTTAGAGAGACAATGACTATGGTTTCTATAAGTCACATGTCTCGCCAACATTGTAGCCCATTATATCGTTGAGAGATGGGGCTGTTAGTCAAGGCCTTGCACTAGGACCATGCTGGTTGATATGATGCTATACAAATGCGATTACCAATCCGATTCTTCTTATGAGATTCTTTAGTTTGAAAGTGACCATGTACCTGTATGAATACCTCCCTAGTTAAGAGGGAGTGTTGAAAAGTGTAACTAGGATCGGTATTCATATTGACTATGTGATTATGCATTTATGTAAAGAAGAAGACAAAGATAATAAAATGTATATTTGTTGTACATTCTTCATGAGTTTCATGAGCAAGATTTTATTTTAGGTTAATAGACTTCTTCTTGATGTCTATTAGGGTTTTGTCTTCTAGGTATAAATGTAATTAAGTGTCTTATATATGAAGGATCTAGTTTAAAGAAATGATCCAAGACCTTGCCAAAGAAACCGTGAATGAATGGCTTAATTTAGCCCTCCAACAACGTTGTAAGATAAGCTAAAATGATGTGCTAAAGTCATCCTTCCAACATTTAGATAAGTCGGCCTACAAGCTAAATGGAAGGTCGGTCTAAAGACAGTAAAACAGTCTCTATATATACACATGTTCTGCAGTCATTTGAAGACAAGAAATTTCGGTTATCTCTGAAACATAAGTGAAGATTTTTTGGACGAGGTTCAGTGCGGATTTTTCACGAGTTTCAGGATTGTTTAAGATACATACATCCTTGTGGTATCTTAGTGTAATATAAAGTGTTGCGGTCTCCTAGAACAGAAGTGCAGACTGTCTCTCACTGTTCATAAAAGATTCTACATATAATCCTGAAGTGGTTATAGCGTATAGGGTCTGGATACATGCAACGTTCAAGGGAAATGTTCCCATGTTAAAGTCCAGATCAAAATTGAGAAAGGTTTGCAGAATTTTCAGAAGTGAAAGAGATGATCAAAGGTAACATTGGTATTCATTTCTAGTTCATGAAAAAATTGGAATAGTGGTCTGGGAAAATCTTGTAGATATTCCAAAGAGAAGGAGCAGTGAGAAAGTGACAGAAAGTAGGAAAATAAATCTATGATTTACTTTCCTAGCTACAACTTATATACATCTCAAGTAACTGGAGTTTCAAAGGAAGTGTTGGTGCAGAATAGTGCAACTTGGTGAAGAGAAGAAGGATCAACACTGAAGGACATCAAAGAAGTAAGGTCAAGGTCAAGGGTCTAATTCTTGGTCATGGTACTTGTCATCCAAAAATCTATAAGAAGAATTTCTCGTGGGTTTTCCTCTCCATGAGGGAGAGGCTTTTCCCTGGCTCTAGGAGCCTAATTATTGTGTCTCATGTATTTGGATAATTGACTTGATGAAAGATTAAATAAGATAACGAAGGAAAGAAATAAGTAACTCAGGTAACCTCACAAGTAATTATTAAGAAGAGAATTTGAATTAATCACTAGCCCTCCAAATTCTCAACAGAACAAGCATCCTACATGCGGGGAAAGGATGAACCATGTCCCACCGACATGTCAATAGATGCCTATATGCATCTTTCACTGAGGTACCCGCAGGAGAAGGTGAACCACTCATCCTGCTCATATGCCATTGGAGAGGGTAAACCACTCATCCTATCCATATGTCATCAACAGCAGGGGAAGGTGAACCACTAACCTTACATACATGTGTCCGCAAACGTAGGAGAAGGTGAACCAATCACCCTGTACACAACGCACCACTAGGGGAAGGTGAACCACTCACCCTATGGTCGCTTATAGCTCAATAAGTACCCCAAGCCCCCAAGAGATCCCAGAGCTCAATGTTTAATCTTAACCACAGATCCCTTCATATAAGGAACAATGCCAAGTTGCTGCCTGGAAAACAAGTATAGATCTTGGTGATGATATCTGGATAGAAAATAAGAGCTTTATAGCTCCATCCAGCAGTGCATAGATGAATCCACAACTTTCTATGGACTTATTAATTTTCAACAGAAACCATATAAGTACTTTTCCATCCTTGCCTTTTGAATATCATGATAATTGTTTTACTTCTTATAACTGGTCTTACAGAGCTCAATGAACAATCAGGACCCCGATAGTAGGGTCTGTCCATGACTTATAGCTTCTTACAAAAGAAAGGTGATCTTGATCTTATCAAGATAATATAGGTATTCTCACTCAAATAATGATGAAGAAAGGGAGGATCAACATATGAAAGATTTTATTAATAAACATTTATATCTACTTCTGATCATGGAAAAAGGTATGCTGATACGAAGCATATCCATCAAGCTATATGAAGCCAGATATTCATCCTTTGGTACGTGCACCAAAGTCAGCCAATTTATCTTGGGAGTCAGTAGACTATTATAATCAGGTGTCATGAGTCAATGCCCTTTGATATAGACGACTTTCTTGGAATAAACTGTAGCTCCCTCTGAGACCTTCTGTCAGATGGTAATTTAACTTTCAAAGTAGCTTGCAGATGATTTCGGCTATAAGCATGAAACTACTAGATATTTTACAAAGACAATCTTCTAAATTTTATTGTCTTCCTTCAAATTCCCAAGTCAGAGGAAGTATAACATCAAATGCTATATGCAAAATAAATAGAGCTATTATATCAAAGACATTCATGACCTTTCCTCTATTTCTTGTCATAATGGAGATAGATAATACTGTTCAGATCAGAAAGATCAGATGTTGTTACAACTAGCACTGGGATATATCTTTAAGTTGTAATGGTAAGGTCTTCCACCTTGAATTTTAAGAGTCTATTACTTTGATAGATATGAGGATTATTAAACACTGTATATTGTCATGTCAGGATGTCTATCCTTTGGAGGAGAGAGAGATTATAACTGACTACTTTCCCTGAGGCCTTCCATTTCCCATCTAGCCTTGAATCATCAGGATACTTAATTCAAGATCACTTATGCAAGCATCTGTATCTTCCAACAAGGTGTTGAGAATTTTGAGGGCTTAAGGTTAATACAAATTCTTTTCTTGATAATTACTTGTGAGCTTGTCTTCTCTTAGTTAATATTTCATCAAGTCAATTATCAAAATGCACAGGACACAAATGTTAGGCAGAAGTAATACTTTTATCATGGGAAGGTAAATCACTTCCTTACTTTACACTTTAGAATTCATCATCTGTATTGTGTCCTTCTCTTATCTGCACTGTAATCTCTTCTTTTACTTGTTGTACGTTTCATACCATCTTTGTATATATATATTTGTGTTGCCACTGCTATGATATCATCGCTATCTTATATATATGTTGTCTCTATTGTAGTATCCACACTTAACTTACAGTCTCTGTTGTGCTGTCCACAATTACTGCTGTGATGTCTGAAATCCTTTATTGTCTTTGTTGTGGTTTAGATGCAGAATTATCCGCAATTCCTTTATTATCTATGTTGAGTATTTTCTCTTGGGTTGACCGCATTCATTTCAGATTTATCCGCAACTTTGTTCTTGTGTGTTGACCAAAAACACTTGCTTCCAAATGATCTGCAGCTTTGGTATATATACATGACTGTGTCAGCTCTTTTAGGCCGACCATCTAGCTGAGTAATAGGCCGAATTGCTCATTGTGAATAGGTCGACATAAAGTGATTTTTCTTCAATACTACAACTTGTCTTTCATCGTTGATTGAGGGAAATTATGAGCTAGAATTCCAACAAGGTCTTGGAGCATGTATGACACTTAATTACATAGTCAACATGAAGACCAGCGTAGTTACACTTTTCAACACTCCCTCTTAACTAGGGAGGTATTCATACAGGTACATGGTTACTTTCAAAACGAAGAATCTCATAAGAAGAATCATATTGGTAATCACATCTGTATAGCATCATATCAACCAACATTGTCCTAGTGCAAGGCCTTGAATAACAGCCCCATCTCTCAACAAGGCAATGGGCTACAATGCTGGCGAGACACATGACTTATAGAAACCTTCGTCATTGTCTCTCCAAGGTAAATACTCCACTTGGGTGTTCCCAAAGTATGACCTTCTTGGACTATTCTTCTCTTGGGTAGCTAGCCCTCAAATAATATCGGTCCCCGACTACTCTTATCTTGAATGCCCTATCACATTCTCAAAGAGTATCGAATGCCAGATGATTACCCAATCCTCCATTCTGTCTTCCCAAGACCAGAATGATCTGTCTATCTCTCCCTCTCAACCAGGGAGGACCTTATTCCACAAGGAAATGTGCTCATTCCTATACAAGGAATGTACCTAAGCTCATCCTTAGGAATTAACAAGTTTCTTCCAAGTAAGAAACTTACCATCAGGCTCCCTCTTAACCAAGGACCTCTAGCAACAATGGTGAGACACCCAGATGCTCATGAAGAATTCCTGTCCTCAATGTCATGGATTTCGATATTGAGGAATCTCCAACTTTTAGCTTCATAAGGTATATACCATCAATCACTTCCATCCTGAGTCATGCCAGCTGTTGAGCATTGGAAAAGGTATGAATTCACCATGTATTTCTTTATCTTTTTCCTTTAAACATAACTCTTTTTATTCTAGAAAGAGGATATATTGAAGGATTATGATATAATTTCAAAGATTAATGTTTATTATGAAATTGGCTAAAGATTGTCTTTTATTCTAAATAGGAAAAAAATGAAGCGGGAAACCACCATTCGAAAGAAAAATGTTGTTCCTCCAGCAAAGGGCCGTATCCAGACAAGAAGGATGAAATTAGAACGCATATTTAAAGAAAGGCAAGGAACAACACGACTACAGCACAAGAAGACAAAGCGTTAGCCAAAAGAGGAAAATAGAAATAATCCCTCAGGATCTTTCGATCCTGAGGGATCTTTGTTCAAAGTTTATCTTTTTTTCTTGTATTGTCCGCCGAGTTGTTATAAAATGCAGCCCCTGTAAAAATCGGGGGAGGATTGTCATTGAAACTTCTTTTGTAATTCTATAATTTCATTTACTCTCGTGATTCAAGCAAAGAGCGACTGTTTGTAAACACTGTTATGCATGATTAATACACGATTTAGTTGCTGTTCCATCACTTGACTCTGGAGTAGCTCAGCGGTGTTTCCCTAGCGGCTTTGGGCTAGGCCCTGGTGGATCCACTTGCTCTTTTGTATTATTATCTTTCAATTATAGTTGTGTGACGGTTTTCATTTATTTTCATTACATTTTCAAGTTTAATAGTTTACCGTTTTATTGCTTTATAATCTTGGTGTGTTGTATTGTTGAATTGTGTTTGCCGTTCCTTTCCAACTTAACAAGAATATTGATCCCTATATAGCTTATATTGTTATGCTTTAACAGAGCATTGTTGTTCAGCATCTGTTGTTCCGTTCTGATTGCTGTTCATTTCGGATTGTTGTTCAATACAATTTGATGTTCGAATTCATTAGATAGAGTTTGTTGTTCAATAGAATTTGCTCTTCAATTTCATTAGGTAGAATTTTCTGTTCATTTCTATTGCTGTTCAATTCCAGTAAAATAGATCTTTTGTTCATTTCAGTTAATTAATTTACAGTTTATTTCATACCTGCAAAGAGTTTGGTTTTGCCTTTGAGAGCTTGCTTAGTTTACTTTCATTAGCAACATTAGTGAGTTAGTTCAGTTTCCATTTAATTGCTTTGGTGTGGAGTATAAGATCATCAACTGTAAAGGACATTGGTTATTGCTACCTACGTTCTCAGATTGATTTTCTTGTTTTTATTTGACTTCATTTACATTAGTTTCCAAAGGAAAGAGTCATTATTACTGCATCCTTGAATGATGATTGCTGAGTGAATGATTGGATTTCAGAGCATTTAATTTCATGTCATTGTAGTTAGATTTCATTTCCAAGCATCCATTTAATCTTGTATCTGTAACAATGTACTGCATATTGGAAAGCATTACTCTTAGATTGAATTGCAGCCTCAGACTGAGTACACTCTTGAAATAAAAAATCGTACCTGGATTGATAATTAAATAGGAGTTAAAAAGACACCTTTTATACCTGAACATTTTGGCGCCGTTATCGGGGAGAGTGTAACTATTTAGGAAAGAGTAATGTACATTTGATTTTCTCTGCTAGGGAAGAGCTGGGTATTAAAAACGGAAGGTAAGAACCTGCGTACCAAGCAAGGAACATGCTTGTTCATCGGCCCATTTCACATCAGAATTGAGTGAAAGTTTTAGGTAGGAATGAATGCTTGTGTTTTTTTTGAATGACTAGAAAATCTAAACAGAACAAAATTCCTCCCAAACCCGAAAAACCTAAGGGACTGGTGACCCTTGGGCGAACAACTTTAATCGACAAAATCCTTAAGAAAGCCGAATCTCAGCCATTAGTAGGACCTAGAAAAGTTACTTCTAGACAACCTACTAGCTCCCTTCAGGCCACAAAGTCACCATCTGTAGCCTTTGCTGAGGTGCATAGCCAAACAGAAGAATTTGAGAAAGATTCCCAAGAAATTGAGAATTCTCGCCTAATCTCTCTGCAAGAAGGGAACTCTAGTAATCTATGTGAAGGAGGAGGAGAAATAGGGGAAACAGAAAAACCAAAATCTCTTCTTGAAGTAATCCAAACAGTGAGCAGCCCAGATAAGGGAAGTGTTGTCAACATCATTCAAAACAAAGCTAAAGGACCTGAATCTCCTCAGATAGTAGGTCAGCAAGGAACACTCATTATTCAGAACCAAGGAAGTGCTGTCAAGGTCATTCCTACTCCTTCTAGTCAGCCTAGGAATAATTCCCCAGAAATCCCAGAATGATATTGGCACATATTTGATCCAATGGCCCACAACCAACAACCACCCCAACAAACTTCCACACTGCAATATCCCATTGTGGACACTGCAGTTAATGCACCTATGAAGGCCATTCCTCTTTAGCATATTCCTACATTCCATGGCTTAACATCGGAAGATCCAGATGCATTTCTGTTTGAATTTGATGTATTATGCAGAGGGTATGACTATGCCACCGATCCCCAAAAATTAAAATTATTTCCTTCAACATTAAAAGGAGCAGCTCTACGATGGTTTATGAGGTTAGGTGGAGGTGTTATAAATGACTGGGATTAGATGAAAGCTCCTTTTCTAAAGAAATATCAGGATTATTGTAGGTCTAGGAAATTAAAAGACGAAATATTTTAGATGATAGCAAAACCTAATGAAACACTTGAGGAATATGTAGAACGCTTTCAATACAACCTCCAGAGATCACCCTATGAATCTTTACCCTTACCTGATAATGTGTTAAAAACTACATTAGCTAAAGGGATGAAGAAACAATGGGTTGAAACATTAAACATCATGGGGAAAGGTGATATCTATCAGGAAAATTTTGTTGACATTATTAATTTATGTATCAGGAGTTCGAGAGGCAGCATAAGGCTAAAGTCAGTAGAACGTGACATGATCACAAGGGATAGTAAGACCTCCGGTGAACGTATAACCCGCGTAGAAATTGGAAATCTACTAGAATATTTTAAAACTGATATTCTAGGGACTCTAACAACGCAGTTCGAGATCATGCAAGCTAAACAAAAGCAAGCAGAAGCATAACAAAATCTGGCAATATTCCACCCTAAATGCAGAAAGAAACACAACCATAAAGAGTTCCCACTGGATATAGTCAAAGTCTGTGCTATCTGCACAAAATATCACTCCACAGAAGGTTACCCCTCGCTCCCAGGATTGAAAGCAGTCTACAAAGAAGCGGAAGAAGAATCAGAAATGGTATGCCTACTCAATCAACACCGACAATGGCAGCCATTACAAACAGGTATGCCAATTGATCCATCCTCTTCTTTTCAGTCTCCTTAGTATAATGCTCAACAATATAATGGAATGTGGCAAAATCAACCACCTTTCCCCAATTGGTCACAACAGCCATCTTCACCTTGGAAAAATCAAACAAATCAAACCAATTGGCCAAAATTTCCTTACTGTCCACCGTTTTGGAAAAATAATGCTTATCCAACACAATGGTCCCCCTCCACCTCGTAGAGTTAGACCTGGCAGTCGAACTGGAAAAGACCTACAAATCAACCAGTTGGAACAATCCCTCTCCCTCAACCTACACTTCCAGCACCATATACATTGCAACAAAATCCCCAGACCAACTTGAGACCGCAACTCCCAACCCAACCCAACCCAAACCCTAATAATAAGCCGGTTCAGTCTATTCAAATAATGGAACCACCATAACTAGAAACTAAATTAAGGGAGTGCAACGACCTTCAACTAAGGTCTAGGCACATAATAGAATCAGAGGGAGACAAAAATGTTCAAGTTGAAAATCCTTTATCTTCAGAACAAACTCCCCAAAAGGAGAATGTGGTTATACAAAAAACTCATGAACAAGCAACCACCTCTTCTCCACCATTCCCAAAACGGTTAATCATACCTCGTCCAATAGAACATCCTGATTTTGATCTTCTGGGAGAACTGAAAAATTTGTGTATAAAAATCCCACTCCTCCAAGCTATCTAAGACATTCCCATTTATGCAAAAACCATCAAATAACTATATATGAAGAAGCCAAAGAGGAGAACAACAACTAACCCAACTGTCCAAGTAGTCGGCACTCTATCTAACTTACTATCAGGAATGGAAGCACCTGTAAAGTATGAGGACCCAAGAAATCCTATAGTTACGGTGCAAATCAATGGACAATCATTTCCAAATTCCTTATTTGATTTTGGAGTTGCAATTAATATCCTAACAACCACCACTTGTCAAAAACTTGGCATTACATCATTAGATCCAACAACAACCTTATTGGAACTGGCTGACCGATCAGTAGTTAAGCCAGAAGGCACACTACATGATGTAATGGTATTCATAGACTCCTAGGAATATCCTTCTGACTTCCTAATTATCAACCCCAAAAATCGACTAGATGGACACCCTTTGATCTTAGATAGACCTTGGCTGGCAACTGCTGATGCCTATATTGGCTGCCGACAAGGCAGCATGACTATAACTAGAGGGAGTTATGTCAAGAACTTAGCTTTATACCCTCCAGCCCAGCCAAGCCTAACAATAATAAAAAAAAAGAGACAACCTGTAACATATCTCATAGAAAAAATTAGATCACTACTAACTATAAAGATGCCCTTGACTTTAAATATCAAACAGAGGATGATATCATTAACAGTTTTATCAACCAACCAAAAATAAAACCCCATTTGCTATGTCACATGATCAAGGCAGCATTTGATAATGAAGAAGATCACCTGAAAGACATCCAAGAACAATCCATACATACCACTTCTATTTACAATAGCAAAACTATAGAGATTGAGCCAGGAAAAACTTTGAACATTAACAAAAATCTGAGTGCTGAACAAGAAGAGGAGTTGGTCCAACTACTGAAAAAATATAAGGGAGCCTTTGCATGGGATTACCCAGACATGAAAGGAATTGATCCCCAGTTATGTACACACCACATTTATAGAGAAAAAGATGCTAGACCCATTCGCCAACCCCAACGAAGAATAAACCCTCACCTTAAGGATATTGTGAAAGCTAAATTACAAAAACTTTTGGATGTCAACTTTGTTTATCCAATATCTGATAGCAAGTGGGTCTCTCCACTAGTAGTGGTGCCAAAAAAGAATGGGAAGTGGAGGATATGTGTAGACTACAGAGAACTAAACAAAGAATCCCAGAAATATCACTTTCCTCTTCCTTTCATTGATCAGGTATTAGATACATTAGCAGGAAAGAAATTCTTTTCTTTTCTAGATGGCTTCAGTGGATACAATCAAATTCAGATTGCCCCTGAAGACCAAGAAAAAACTACTTTTACCTGTCCTTGGGGGACATTTTCTTACAGATTTTTACCCTTCGGTCTATGCAACGCCCCTGCTACATTTCAGAGGGCCATTCTCAACATCTTTTCAGATATAATAAATGAAGGGCTCGAAGTATATATGGATGATTTTACACCTTATGGAGATGATTTTGAGCCAACATTAGAAACATTGGAAAAGGTGTTGCAAAGGTGCATTGACACCAGACTCTACTTAAGCCATGAGAAGTGCCACATGATGATGACCGAGGGACTCATCTTGGGTCATTATATCTCAGCAGCTGGAATACAGGTAGATCCAGCTAAAATTCAGATACTTTTGTTAATACCTACTCCCACCACACAAACAAAGGTATGTAGCTTTCTCAGATTTTCTGGTTATTATAGAAGATTTATAGAGCATTATTCTCAAATAGTTGCACCTCTATACGCACTAACAATGAATGTTGATTTTATTTGGACAGATAAATGTGACCATGCTTTTGAGGATCTAAAAAAGCTTCTATCAACAGCCCCAGTGCTAAGGGGCCCAAATTGGGATTTGCCATTCCAAATTTCATCTGATGCCTCAGACACAGCGATTGGAGCAGTCCTTGGGCAGGAAGAAGATAAAAAACCATATGCAATTTATTATATTAGCAAGAATCTATCTCCCGCTGAATTGAACTATACTGTGACTGAGAAAGAATTTTTAGCTGTAATACATGTTGTAAATAAATTTAGACATTATATAACTGGGTATCCTGTAGTTTTATATACAGATCACTCTGCCATAAAATTTTTAGCAAATAAACCTGTTACAAATAGTAGAGTAACAAGATGGTTGATTCTATTGTAGGAATTTGACATCACAATAAAGGATCGACCAGGAAAAGAGAATCATGTAGCCGATTTTCTCTCACGAATGCCAAAGCCAACAGACGCAGAAGCAGTTGACGATCACTTCCCAGATGAACATTTGTTTGCTGTTACTGCTAGAACCCCATGGTATGCTGATGTTGCAAATTATTTAGCTGTAGGTAAATTACCTAAGCATCTAACGCCCAATGAACGAAAACAGATAGTACAGCGTAGTACCCGATTCTCTTGGATTGGGGGTTACCTATTTCATATCGGAGCAGATATGCACATCAGAAGATGCGTCCGAGAAGACGAAATATTTGACATCCTGAAAGCATGCCACGATGGACCATGTGGCGGCCATTTCGCAGATCGCAGGACTGGTCACAAGGTTTTACAAACAGGCTATTATTGGCCTACAATTTTTAAAGATGCTAAAAAGTTTGTACAAGCCTATGATAGTTGCCAAAGGGCAGGACGCCCTGGACAGTCTGATGAAATGCCTTTGAACCCACAGTTAGTAATCGAGCCATTTGAGCGTTGGGCGCTCAATTTTGTTGGTCCTATTAACCCACCATCAAATCAGAAAACATATATACTAGTTTCAACAGTGTATGTTACTAAATGGGTTGAAGCAGAGGCACTTTCAAGAGCTACAAAGGACTCTGTAATATAGTTCCTTTTCCAAATATTTGTGCGATACGGCCTCCCAAGGGACATAATTACAGATGGAGGACTGCAATTTGTAGGCAATAAAATCGCTGCAACATTAAAAAACTACCACATTCAGCACAAAATCACGACCCCATACCACCCATAGGCAAACGGCCAGGTAGAGAGCACAAACAAGGTGATAGAATCTATACTTACAAAAATAGTTGCATCACACCGATGTGACCGGGCTTTAAGATTGCTGGAAGCCTTGTGGGCGTACCGAACAACATGGAGAAATACCGCTGGGTATTCACCATATCAATTAGTATTTGGAAAAGAACCCATCTTTCCAATAGAATTTTAAATTCAAACATTAAGAACAACCCAAAAGGTGGGTTTGGAATTAAATGAAGCCCAGGTCAGAAGATTACAGCAAATCAACGAGTTAGATGAAATTAGGCTCTTTGCTCTCCAGCACACTGCATTAATTCAATAGAAAAGAGAAAAATGGCACGACGCCCTCATTAAAGAGAAGATCTTCCACGAAGGAGATTGGGCACTCCTATATGACTCCAGGTTTCAGGATTTCCCAGGAAAACTCTAGACACGATGGCTTGGACCCTATGAGATACAGAAAGTGCACGACAATGGCACCATCACATTGACGACCATCGACGGATCTGGACATTCTTTCAAAGCAAACGATCATCGAGTACGACTTTACCATAAACCTCTTGATCAGGAATCCTTTTACCAACAATTACGGGAAGATTCTATCATGCAAATTCTTGCTGAGGGAGATAACTCCTCCTCAGCACCCATCCACTGAATAATTCATTTATTTTGAAACTTTTTTACTTTTCTTGTTTTTTATATAGATTTTATTTATCAAGCTGTTCCTTTCAAGGAACAACTGCTGTTTCTTTTCAGGAACAACAACTGTTCCTCTAAAGAAACAACGCATTTGTGTGTTTCCTTTTGTTGTTCCTTTTAAAAGGAACAACAATTTTTTTGTTCCTTTCAAAAGAGACAACACTTTTGCCGCTTGTTTTTGCTGTTCCTTTCAAAAGGAACAATAGTTTTTGCTGCGTGTTTTTGCTGTTCCTTTCCAAAGGAACAACAGTTTTTGCTGTTCCTTTCCAAAGGAACAACAGTTTTTGCCACGTGTTTTTGTTGTTCCTTTCAAAAGGAATGACAGTTTTTGCCGCCTTTTTTTTCTGTTCCTTTCCAAAGGAACAACATTTTTCCTGCTTGTTTTTGTTGTTCCTTTCAAAAGGAACATCATGTTTTTTTCCAATTGTTTCTGCTGTTCCTTTCAAAAGGAACAACATTTTCGCAGATTGTTTTGGTTGTTCCTCTTAAGGAACAACAACTGTTCCATCTAAGGAACAACACTTTTTGAGTGCATTTTTCTTGTTTTAGAACAACATTTTGTGAATTCTTCTAAAGGCAAACATACAATTTATCTAAGGACACAAAAATTAGAGGTTACTGGAATCAACAAATCAAGAGAAATTGTAATTTTTAAGAAATTATTTTGTAGTGATAAGAAAAAGAAAGGACACAACCATCTATATCACTTTGCTATCTTTATTTTCACTAAAATTAATATGATCGGTTATCTTTATCATGTTGGTTCTTCCCTAAATCTTCATAACTCTCTTTGATTTTTATTTATGGAATAAGAATAAGGGCATACTTTCTCTATTGAGATGTTTAGACTTCTTCCACCATCCCTACTCTTAAGGAGTGTTGAGCCATCCTCTATACATAAATAGGGAAGTGCTACATGAAAAAAGAAGAAAAAAAAATCTCTATATGATTACTAATAATTCTATGATATGGCAGATGGAGGATAGGGGGTCTCATCAAGAGCCAGCCTATCATGATCATAAGGGAGTAGTGAAGTGGCATTCCCATTATGGCCACCACACTAGGGATATGATCCAATGGACAACTCAGAAAAATAAAAATTCCTTGGAACAGGGGGTCTCATCACAAGCCGACCTGCCCACCTTTCACTCCTTCTTGGTGAATGGCATTGTGATTCATCTGGTTCCCAAGCCAGCACAATGGCCTCCATCATGAAAACACACAACACTTCCCTAGGCATAAATAAAGGATAATGGTTCTAAGGGTGAGAAAGCAACTTTGTCAAGGTTATAGACACCTGTGGGCAACAGAGCTCTGCTGATGGTATTGGAGTCATATTTTAAAAAAATCAATAGTAATGCTAAACCCTTTTCTTATATCTTTATCTAATATCAAATGAGAGTATGCTCCTAAACCCTTTGTTCAGAACCTCTTATGCATGAAATTTATTTATAACTTGATCATAATGGTTTATGTGGATAATGACCGCATAAGTAATTTTTTTACATCAAGTGTCCTTTTCCCTTATTTTAGAATCATTACATAAACATTTCCATATCTACTCACGATTTCAAAATATGCAGTGATTTCAGTAATGCGATAATTTGTTGATCATATCATAAGTATGTATGCCTTTCCATGCTGTACAATTGCTGTGCAGTACGCTACTCTTCTATTTGTCGGTCGAGGGCGACCTATCATCTTTCAAGAGGGACGTGGATGCCTTTTAAATATGCCTGCATGTGGGTCGAATCCCTATGTTAATCAAATTCCTGGAAACAACAAGAGTTTAATGGTATTGTTCCGATACACAAGGTGCTGTTCCATTACCATTTCTGTGTATTTGTGAAGAATTAACAGTGTGCAGACAAAATGGGAGGATGAGCAATACGTAGTGAGCCACAAGTGCTAGCAATTTCCAATTCTGCACGGGAAATTATGGAGAGAGTAGGATGGATTACCTACCTCACACGACTGCAACAACCTCCTGAAACGGTAGCCATTGAATTTTTGCAGAACTTGCAGGAATGCTATTCCATGGTAAGAGGAAGGCAAATAGCAATAACAGATGCAATAATCGCCGAGGTATCCGGTCTATCAGCAGAAGGACCCATATGGACACATAAAAAAGTGAAACTTCAAGAAGCCATGAACATCTTTCAGGACGAAGGGCAGACCTTGGTCATCAAAGGAAAATGAGTCCAGCCGGCAACTTTGGGAGAACCATGAACAGAACTGGCGAAAGTAGTACAAAGCTACATTACATGTGATGGAATAAAGGATGTGGTAAGACCACGCCACCTTAAGTTATTAGCAGTATTAAAACAGAAATGTGCTGTAAATTTGCCTGCATATTTAAATTTCTTATCGCATGATGCTTCCCAGAGCATAAGAAAATCCCATCATATAGCGACGGTGGTAAGCCACCATTTTTTAATCCGATTAATAGTGAGTTACAACCTTGCCCAATAGCAGAATAGTTGGGAAGAATTGATATTCTCAATTGACGGAGGAACAACCCTACCTGCCCCAAAACGTAAAAGAATTACTAGCACAACAACAGAACCTTTAAAGCGCAGATAGTCCTCTAGGTTAAGGAGAAGTAGGGGAATGATAGGAAGTCTTCAAGGTAGCAACAGCCAACCCTTAGAATTGCCCAGTTCGGAAGATGAACAACCCTTGCAACTCGAAGAAGGAAATCAGGAAGAAGAAGAAAGTCACCACACCAGTGGAGAAGAAGGAAGTCACCATACCAATGAAGAAGGAAGTCACCATACCCGTGAGGAAGAAGGAAGTCACCACACTGGTGAAGAGGAAGGAAGTAATCACACCAGTGAAGATGAAGGAGAGGAAGCAAAACCTCCCGAAACCTCCATTGCAATTCCACCACAGAGTCCATTGCAGGAGGACCAATTGGCCCAAATTTTGGCCAATATGAGTGAATATATACAACCTAACAGTCTGCTTAACCTCAACATTGAGATAGACCAATTGCAGGAACAAGCTGTTACCGACAAAGATACGGCCGAGGAAATGCCTGATTAAGAAAACACTCAGGGAATAGCAGAACCAACTAGGGTTATTTTCCCCGAGGAATGTAGCCAAGAGCATGGGAACACTAAGGAAGTGCCCCAAACAGAAAACATAGAAGCATGCCTGGGCGAAGGCACGACCATTGGAGAGCAAACCCTCGCTGAGAAACCAAGTACAGAAAAAGGAACAACTGTTCCTTCCAAGAAGAAGAAGAAGAAAATTGAACTTGAGAAGTTGTGGAGGGAGCGGAAAAAGCTCCAAAAACTAGTAAATAAACTCAGGTAGAGGAATAGGGTGCTAAAACAAGGGAAAGTCTCTAGAATAACCTTGAAAACGAAGAATGCAGCCATCCAAACGGAACCCCACAATACAAGGGCCATGGAGACTAAAACTAAGCCCACATTCATTTAGGATAACAAGGAACAACAGGTAGTTTCTATGGATGCAGTTGCCCAAACTGAAAATATACAGGTCTGTGAAAAAGATGTTCAGACCGAGGCAATGTCCTCTAGCAGTATGGCCAACAAAGAGACACAGACTGTAGGCACTCGACATTGTAATAAGAACACCTAGGTAGATTTTCAACCCAAAAATGTTTTGATAAAATACCCTGGTATAGCAAAACTCTAAGAGGATCTCGCACAGGCTCAGAGGGCTAGAGAAAAGCTCGAAGAAGAGACTGTTCCTAAAAAGAAATACCAACAGTTACAGTAGCAATTAAAGGACATCAGTGCATCAGAGGCTAAAGCTTTCGATAGAAGTCGAAAGGCAGAAGAAAAAGTTGAAAAGGTAAGGAATAGATTAAAATGGTCAGGAATCAGATGTATACTCTCTGTTCTTTAAACACATATGTCCTAGCATATAGGTGCCCTGCTAAAAGTTATGCTTTGTTTTTATTAGAAAGATATTTGTAGTTAAAAATTAAGGCTGTTAAGGCAGGAAAACCTATAGAATTAGAAACTGTAGGTGATTTTATAAGCTTCTGCAAACTCTATGGAGTAAAGGTCCAGCGTCTACTCTATGAATTTTATTTGCACAATTTTATATTAGCTGGGGAAATGGAGACAAATCCCAGCCCTTTTGTGGGCGATATAAAATTTCAAGCATTCATTTCATTTGCTGTTAACTAGTTAAAATGGCTCAAGGCCTATAACACTTTTCAGAGCCAAGAAAATGGGTTAGACCTTTGCGTTAGGGGTGAACCGAAACACCCATTACATTTGTGGGCTAGGCAGAAAAGCTTAATGACAAAGGAGGGTGTGATCCAAACATTGGGACCCATACACAAAGCAATTATCCTGGATGGGGTAGAATATTTTCTATCCATCAGAGACCAGGCGATAGTAGCAGCTAAACTCTGATGGAAGATTTCAAATTAGAATATTCAAGATAGAGAGCCATTAAATTAAAAAAATTTTGAGTTAGTTGCCAACCGCCTGGTTATCTATAGTAACCTCCTCTTGAGGGAAGGCCCGTATTGGCTAGGTTGTAGAGATCACAGCCCTATTATCTGGTATCTTGCAGCAGACTATAAGGCCAAATATGAACTACCTGAAGGACAGACAGGGCATATCTTTGAAGCTTTAGCTGAAAATCATGGTTTTAGACCTCTTAATGAAAAACCCTCTCCAGCCTATTCTCTAACTGCTTTACATGTAAACTATGGTTTTCATGAGGACATGAAAAAGGGTAAGCAGGGGGGTGTGTTGAGCATTGGAAAAGGTATGAATTCACCATGTATTTATTTATCTTTTTCCTTTAAACATAACTCTTTTTATTCTAGAAAGATGATATATTGAAGGATTATGATAGAATTGCAAAGATTAATGTTTATTGTGAAATTGGCTAAAGATCGTCTTTTATTCTAAACAGGAAACAAATGAAGTGGGAAACCACCATTCGAAAGACAAAGCTAAAGCAGGAGTAACTATTGTTCCTCCAGCAAAGGGCCGTATCCAGACAAGAAGGATGAAATCAGAACGCATAGTTAAAGAAAGGCAAGGAACAACATGGCTACAACACAAGAAGACGAAGCGTTAGCCAAAAGAGGAAATTAGAACAAATCCCTCAGGATTTTTCGATCCTGAGGGATCACTGTTCAAAGTTTATCTTTGTTTCTTATATTGTCCACCGAGTTGTTATAAAAGGCAGCCCTTGCAGAAATCAGGGGAGGATTATCATTGAAACTTCTTTTATAATTCTATAATTTCATTGACTCTCGTAATTCAAGCAGAGAGCGATTGTTTGTAAATGCTGTTATGCATGATTAATACATGATTTAGTTGTCGTTCCATCACTTGACTCTGGAGTAGCTCAACGGTGTTTCCCTAGCGGCTAAGGGCCCGGCCCTGGTGGATCCACTTGCTCTTTTGTATTATTATCTTTCGATTATAGTTGTGTGACAGTTTGCATTTATTTTCATTACAGTTTCAAGTTTAATAGTTTACCGTTTTATTGCTTTATAATCTTGGTGTGTTGTATTGTTGAATTGCGTTTGCCATTCCTTTCCAACTTAACAAGAATATTGATCCCTGTGTAACTTATCTTGTTATGCTTTAATAGAGCATTTCTGTTCAGCATCTTCTGGTCCATTCCATTTGCTGTTTCGTTCTGATTGCTGTTCATTTCGGATCACTGTTCAATAGAATTTGCTATTCGAATTCATTAGATAGAGTTTTCTGTTCAATAGAGTTTGTTGTTCAATTTCTTTAGATAGAATTTGCTGTTCATTTATATTGTTGTTCAATTCCAGTAAAATAGATCTACTGTTTATTTCATTTAATTAGTTTACAGTTTATTTCATACATGCAAAGAGTTTGGTTTTGCCTTTGAGAGTTTGCCTAGTTTACTTTCATTAGTAGCATTAGTGAGTTAGTTCAGTTTCCATTTAATTGCTTTGGTGTGGAGTATAAGATCATAAACTGTAAAGGACATTGGTTATTTCTACCTACGTTCTCAGATTGATTGCCTTGTTCTTATTTGACTTCATTTACATCAGTTTCCAAAGGAAAGAGTCATTACTACTTCATCCTTGACTGATGATTTTTGAGCGAATGATTGGATTTCAGAGCATTTAATTTCATGTCATTGTAGTTAGATTTCATTTCCAAGCATCCGTTTACTCTTGTATCTGTAACACTGTACTGCATATTGGAGAGTATTACTCTTAGATTGAATTGCAGCCTCAGACTGAGTACACTCTTGAAATAAAAAATCGTACCTGGATTGATAATTAATGTGAGATAAATAGGAGTTAAAAAGACACCTTTTATACCTCAACACCAGGACTTGTCTCAACCAACGAATGATCTTATGTTTTGGCCAACAATTCCTACTAAGTTGCCCAGTGAAATTCCAAAGTTTAAAGGAAAATCAGGAGAAGACCCCTCAAATCTGTGATGACTTATCATTTGTGGTGTGCATCCAAATATTTGATAGATGATTTGATTCATTTAATAATTTTTTAGAGAACTTTGATCAGCTTAGCCGCAAAGTGTTACATTGAGTTACCAAAAATCTCTTTCAAAAATTTCAATGCTTTAGCAACAACCTTCCTAACTCATTTTCAATTTCCAGTCTATTATGATAATGTCACATAACTTTTGACTTCGCTTAAACAAAGTACATCTACGTACATTTTAGATCACATACACAAATTTGTGACATAGACACTGCTTAGTCAAATTTTTCATTCTGGATCAAATTCTGGTTGAATGGTTCATCAAATCATTACTTCCTAATATTACTGAAGATGTATCTAAAGGAGGTGTTGTAATAGAAGAGCATATCATCACTCAAGCCCAGAATCTGGACCTTGTTTAGACACAGTCAGGTACATTTTATGAAACATTTCCTGATTTACCACGCCCATTTCAACTTACTACTATTCCTTCTGGTTCTCACACTGCAGATGGTGTAATTGGTACAATTAATACATCAAAGAGTAAGAAGAAACCATCTAAATCTACTACTCCAATCATAAGTCCACCAGATTCACCAAAAGGAGACCTTTCTCGAGAAACTTCTGTCGAGATTCATGTCGTAGAATAATCTACAAATAAAGCTAAATCATCCAGATATAAGAAGAAAGGGAAGGATAAAAATAAACAAAATTGTTATCCCAAAGAGAAAGCAGAAAAAACCGAACCATTAGACTAAAAATGGAAACCTCTTTATCCTTGTCTTATCTGTGACAAGGATCACTACACCAAAGAGTTCCCACATTAGGCCGAGGTATCCAAATATTTCAAAGGTTCATCCAAACCTGATGTCCTTAAATATCCTTTTCCATCACAAGACAACAAAATGATTGGATCTTCTTCAAATTCATCGACGGATATCTTGATGATGTCCCAGGTCATGGTTTCCATGTGATCTCAAACTATGGATATAAGAGTCTTGTAGCTGGAAAGGAAACTGAATCATCCAGTCAACCTCAGTATCAACTCCTCCTATTTCCAAACCATTACACATTGAGAAACCTAATCATGATTTAGTGATTAAACCACCTACCAATGGTGTACTTCAAAAATCTTCTTTCAATCCACATGCGAGAGCCGCTCAAAATTACAATCTTGTTAGATATTTGGCCATATCCCCTTCAGCAATGTCGGCCCTCAAGGTGCTAAAATCGTGTCCAAATCAGAGGAAATTACTATTATCAACTATAGGAGTGATTTATCCTCAATATTGTAATCTTATTTTCTTTGATATTGAGAACTTTGTACCTAGACTCCCACGCCAAATGGCTTTTCAAATTCCAGTTTTATTCAAGTCTAGGTGAGTTTTTTGTACAGTAATTGATGAGGGAGCATCTACATGCATTATGTCCTTAGATTCTTGGAAAAATATTGGTTATCCACCAATAAATCAATAACCCATGAATCTAAAAGCCTTTTATAGAAGAGGTTTTTGCCCATTTGGAATACTCTAGTATCTGCCTATAGAGGTAGAAGGAAAAAATGTAACACTTGAGGTGGAAGTTGCTGATGCCCCTCTTGAATACAACCTTCTTCTAGGTAAAATTTGGTCTTATGCTATGGCTATTGTGGTTTCATTAGTATTTCAAATGATCATGTTTCCTCATAAAGGAAATATTTCTAAAATTGATCAGTTGTCTCACTTTGCTTCTAACCCTACCTCTACGGATAGTATCCAACATGTCGGAAAAATGATTATCCCTTATGAAGATGTTGGGGTCAGACTCGTTAAAGATTTTTATCTTATGGGAAATTTTGTTATACCTGCTCCTAACGTACCTCAAACTATTTCCAATATCTTACGATTACATCAAGCACAATGCCATTTGATGATACATGGAATGTTCCTTTAGAATATTAATTGGACTCTTACAGTGACTAAATGCCTGTAATTCCATATGAATCGGCATATGTAGTGGTACAATCGCTTTCTGTAATTTCATCAGCTAATACTGATCAAATGAATGTGGTCAGTGAAGAGTCTTCTTCTTTATCAAGCTCATCCATGACATCATTTTATGATCCTTTTCAACAAATGTTTTCAACTAATGAAAATATCCAAGAAATATTTTCATTGGATGAATTACCATAGGATGATATTCATAATCTATCTCCTTTTTTACTTTGCCTTGGTAGGCTCGAAAATGAATTTTCATCCATATTTTCGATTGATTTTGGCGAGGAACCTCAAAATCCTATGTCCATTCTTCATTCAGATTCTGAGACAAATTTAGGAAATATTTCCGCTATAATTCCCATTGACATATCAATCAAACCTGGGATAATTAAAAACATTCATATAGGTGCATATTGCTCAATTGAAGAGATCAATTTGTACAAAGCCCTATTTCAAGAATTCCAAGACATTTTTTCTTGGTCTTATGAATAAATGCCAGGTATTGATCCTAAGATTGTGATTCCCGAAATTAAGGCATGCCCGGATTCAGTTGTTCTATCCATTTTGATGGTGTATTCAGTTTATTCTCATATTGTTGTAGTTTCCAGCTATTGTGTTTTATATTATTTTCTTTTCCCATATTGGAATATTAACGTGGTATTAGAGCATGATATTTGCTCAGCTTGTGGGCACTACATTTCATGACATCAGAAGAAGAAGCAGAAAGTAGAGATATAAAATGACGGAGGGATTAATTTTTGCCACACTTCTCTTCAAATCTATGCAGGATCTCTCCAAGGAGGTCAAAGAAATGAGAAGGGAGAGGAAAAAAGAAACCTCAAGAAGGTTTCAGAATGAGGAAGGTCCAAGCACTTCCTATTAGCAACATAAACAGATGGAAAAGTAGAGAGCTCCACAACACTCTACTATGTCCACTCTCTTTGTAGAAGGAGGAGAATGGAATGGATATGGAGGATACTTAGAGCATGAGACTATGAGTAATTATCTTGCAGAGTAAAAATATCAATCAAGATAATTCAAGGAGAATATAACTCTCCAACAGGCTTTCCAGATCAAAGAAAACTGGAGATCCCGCAACAGCAATAGAAGAAGAATGCACATGCAAAATAGATTCTTCTTGCCTACATTTGATGGGTCATCCAGAAGCACAACAAAATCTTGGATAAAGGAGTTATATGATTTCTTACAGCTACACCCATTAGTGAAAAGAGAGGTTGTTGAGATTGCAGCACTACACCTTGAGGGTGAAGCAAGTGATTGGTGGTTCAGCCATGTGAACCATGCAAGGGTGACTGCATATGCAGGTTTCACTCAATGGATAATAAAGAGGTTTGATAGAATAAAACTAGAGGTAATTCCCATTGAGACATTTTCTGAAATTGATGAGGAAGCACATGAGGAGCAAAAGGAATATGTCTGCACTATCACTCCAGGAAAGGAGAAACTACCACCACCACCAGCTGCAGAAGTACTTGCATCAGGAGAAGGAGCACTTGCATCTTTGCAAGATGGTCTTGAGCACTTGACATTGAGAGTCACATGAATAATTCAAGAGATGCATGAGGAAGAGGAGGTAGATACCAATGTTGGTGCAGCAGTAGAAGAGCAACCATCACCATCGCCAGTAGTTTGAGAATCCATTGCACTGGTTGGACGAACTATTGTATCTTTTCAAGATGTTCCCAAGTATCAGATGATCCAAGGTTTGCAAACATTTCCATTCCATATTATTTCAACACCTCAGCTTGAGATTTGTGGGATCATGCCATCAGGGAAATTGCATGACCAAGGGTTAAAGCACCTTGCTTATTTGGAGCAGCAGACGATAACTACAGAGAGGACCATTGACTTGTTCAAGGAGGAGATGTATAGCCATCCCAATTTTACATTGTTGATCCGCACACAACACTTTGTGTTGGAGTGTGGAGTTTCAGAGGATAGGATGAGAATAGTCCTAATCAGTACAATACAGGGCTATGAGTTCAACATTTTGTATGGAGAGGGCCATGAGACAGCGTATGCACTATCAAGGAGATCAACATCATTTTCACTGAGGAGAAGTGATGAGTTGGGGGGCCAATTATTCTTGGAGCATTCGATGACCACTTCACTTATGAAGCATTGGATAAACAGATGGTAGATGGTATAAATCTTGTGATTGATAACATCTTCCATTATCACGATAGAGCCTTCTTGATGAGCATCTCACAACTCAAAGAGAAGTTCATACATGTGGCATATTCATAACCTCATAGGTTCTACCAGGATATCGGTGAGAGGTTCTCATGGAGAGGGCTCAAGGAGGATGCACTTCAACATATCATGGAGTGAAAATATTGCCATCAGATTGTGGAGGATGGTATTCTCCATTGGGTGGATACTGACCTAGATCATGATATGATTCATCACCCACAGTTGGATGGATGGATGAGGAGAGTGAGAAAAGGGTTGAAAAACAACTTGCAGATTTATGACATAGGGTAGCAAGAAGCATGGATGTGATGGTTGCTTTTGGGTGAGTATTGTTACTACCCAACATTTCACATTTGTATGATCCATGTCTTGCATAGTACTGGGGTGATGCAGCAATAGGATGCATGGTTGCACTGGTTACTCTTAAGAGAGTTTGGCCATCACGTGGCATATCCTATGTCTATGGGTGTGTTGTTGTTTGGGACATTGCATGGAACTCAAATGATGTGGTAGTAGGGAGATTGGTTATGTTGGTCTAATGTGAAATTCTACATGTCAATCAATATATTGTTCCTCCATGATTTTCATTATGATGATGTGAGGTGGCAGTAAGAATCATTGTTGCTTTGGTTACCCTTGCGATAATATGGGTTGACATTCTCACATACCTTGCATGATGATGATGTAGGATGGCAACAGGAGGCCTTACTGCCTCGCTTCTGTTAGGATAGTATGGCCATCATACTTGGTATGCTGATGATGTGATGTGACAGCAAGAGGAATTGTTGTGATGGCTTCTCTTAAGAGAGTATGGATACCATACTTTGGTGTGATGATGATGTGATGTGGAAAAAAGAAGCATTGTTGCGGAGTTTTCTATTGGGAGAGTATGGTATGCAATTTCACATGTCAACCCATTTGTCTATATTTCCTATTTTTCATAGTGTTGAAATGATTCTTGGAGCAAGCAGGGACAACAAGGCCAAGCTCGGGAGCATGATGCGACAAAATCTACTTCATGTAGCATGGGATGGAGAGATATTTTATGAGTTGGGAATTTCCATTTAGGGAAGGAACCACTTCACTTTATGTATCTCATTTAGAGAGGAGGCTCTTGTATAGCATATGGTTGCCACTTGGGGGTTAATTGATGAGGAGAGACAGATAACTGCACAATTGGAGGCCCTTCTATACAGTCTAGAGAGGAAGTTATGGAGCTGGGAATTCATAACACATTTGAGCAGCTGGGGATACCTTCCATATGAGGATGCCACTTAGGAAGGAGATGGATGTATGTAGCATCTACTTTGCAGCTACTTGAGGAAAAGAAACACTTTGGCGGGGAGGATTATAATATTCCATATTTTCCATCAGTAAATTGGAATATTAGAGTTCTTACTTTCTTAATTAATTAAGTAAATAAAATGGTGGAGGGACCCATAAACCCCATATATGAATAAAATAAACTTTTTTTGTGTGAATGTGGGTTAGTTAGATAGTAGATCAACATTACAGAGTAGTGGAGAAACTTATTAATGAAGGAAGAGTGGAGATCATGGAGCATTAATGAGGAAGATGATGGATATAGTGGAAGAATAAAAGTAAGATCATAGAACACTAATGATGAAGTGATGGAGGAAGTGGTGCATTAAATGCACACATCAAGGAGGGAGTGGAGATTAAATGCAGAGATGATGGAGATCATGGTGAGATAACATAGTCTTCATGGAGGCTAGTGGCCACATGTGCAGCATAGTAATGAGGTGAGCTAAGGATATAGGAGGATCACAAAGCATAAAAAGAAGGTGAGGGTAGCCATAGATAGAATTCTGGATTTAGATCTTGTATTGTCATTTGACATTTGTTTGCACAATTCAGGTGTTTAGCTAAGTATGCAGTGTTGTTTAGCACACGGATGTTCCCGAGCGGGAATCCCACCCTTATCCATGGAGGACTTCAAGTGCTTACTCTGGAAAGGTTTCTTTGAGCATCCATTCATCATCTAGAATTGGTGCCACATTCAACCCCTCTCTACAACACATACACATTCAAGAATTACGCATTCGTGCTTGAGGGTTTGAGAGGAGGAAGGTAGTTTCTTGCATTTCAGCTAGGAAACCTGTGGAGGGATCAATCCTTCACCTTGTGCTTCCATTTCAGTCTTCCAGGAGTAGCATTGTGACATATGGCATCAAGCCATCTTTCTACACCTCCATGCAGCAACAGTTCCTCCAGGAATTGCGTAGTCCATCAGTGTAGATCTAGTGGAGGAACGATGTTCTAAGTATTTCAGCTTGGAATCATATGAGGGATAATCCCCTCACTTTAGAGAGATTATTTCCATCATATGTGTGCCATATTCCATCACCTAGCATTGGGCTACTTATTTAGCCTCCTTGACAGTGCAGTCCATTCCAGCAGTTGTGTATTCCGCAACTGCAACTTGAGAGGACAAAGGAGGAGCTAGATCTCAAGCTTCTAGCTTGGAGATCAGGAAAAGGCATCAACCCTTCATGCATTGAGATGATTGTGTATGATTTCAGCCCTGTTATATTTCAGTTCATGCCATAGATCTACATGCCCAACAGTTATGTATTTCAAGCCCTAGGAGGTTGATTTTCCAAGGTGGTCCAAACTGGAAATCCTTTCTAGGTTATTTTGGGTTTTCATCATAGAGCTCGTATCTAAAATCTCGGAATTTTCTGAGCTCCGGAATAGCCTGCTCTACACATCCATTTTCAGCCAGCAGTTATATTTCTAGCAGGGACATTGCAGTATGTCCTCTAGCAGATCAATAGTTGCACAGTGCCTTCAGTGAGAGGACTTGAGGGTCACTCTAGCCATCTCTGTTGGCTTGAGTGCTATTATTTTTTAGCATTGTTGTACTTGTATTTTCACCTCCTCATTCATAAAATGACTCAATTGTTCTATATATTTTAATGGTGTATTCAATTTATTCTCATATTGTTGTAGTTTCTAGTTATTTTGTTTTATATTACTCTCTTTTCCCATTTTGGGATATTACATTCACGGTTAGAAAACAAATTTCTTAAGGTTTAACATGATCTATACCATCTCTTAGAGTTTGTGTATGAACTCTTCTTAAACACCTTAGAGTCTTTTTTGATAAATCATCTTTTTTGCATATTCAGTTAGGGTTTTCCATGGTTTGATGCATTTCTCTTTTGGGAGAATAATTTCATTACCTAAGATCACCAGTTTCTGTTATTTCCCACTTGAGCCACTAGGATTATTGCTAGCCTTACTTTTTTGAGTATTTTTTTCTTAATCATTTTCAAAGAGGAAAAAATTCTAGATTACCGAAGTGTGATTTGTCTCAAAGTAGTCTTTTATGCTATTTTTCCAGCTAGTTCAAGTGAAACACAACTTAGTTTTATTTCAATTAAAAGACACTCATAGGTATCTCAATTAAGATTTTTCGTTGAAAGATTTTATTTTCTTTGAATTTTTTACACTTTTTAGGGTTTTTATAAGTTGATTTTATTTTGAGAATTGTTTTTTCATTAAATTGTAGTTTTTGACTTTGTAATTAATGGAAATTTTCATTACAAAAGAAATATTTCTCATGCTTGGAAATGAAATTGTTTTCTTGATGAAAAAGAAAATCTTATGGGATATTTTAGGAATTTTGTACTTTTTGAGTCACAAAGTGTAATATTCCTTTTTCAGGAACTTGCTAAAACAATGAGAATATCTCAAGATATTCTAAAGTTGGGGCGCCAGCAATAAGAAAGCATAATATTGGTGCAACAACAATACTCAATCCATAGAAACATGAGATAAATCCATAGCCACTTCATTAAATAATAGCAGCAACAATAGAGTACAAGATCTTGAGAAAAATGATACTCAATATGAACAATTCTCAACCTCAAAGAACAAGTATATAAACCCTAACAAAAACACTACTATATATGTATGCTCAAGCTATGACTGCACATTCCATGAAGGGAAACTGCTGCATAATAGTGTCAATACAAAAATATATCAATATGTGGCTCAAATACAATAGAGGGAGCAAGATCTCAACCCCTGGAAACAATAATGCACAATCCCTAAAAGGATTGGCTGCAAAACATACAAAATGGAAATTCCACAAAAATGTCGGAGTTGCTGGGTAGATGTAGCAACTTAGAAATAGAACTAGATGGAGATGGCTCTGAATGATACCCAAACTGAAAGTTCTTCCTCCAATGTATCTTTAGGATGAAATTTTTATCCCTTCACT
>JAXQQM020061574.1:0-51608 GCA_034641835.2 Pinus albicaulis | reverse complement strand
TAGTATTATAGAATTAACTTTGAAATAATAATGTTATTCATATTTTCATAATTATTAAATAATAATGTTATTCATATTTTCATAATTATTAATACTATAGAAATAACTTAAAAAAGTAATTACATATCGTTTCTTTCCAAAACTAAATGATACAAAAGTAAAATAATATAAATATATAAAACCTAATAATATAAAAATAAAATAATATAAATGTATAAATAGTAAAAGGATAAATAGAGAAAAAAATTGAAAATTCCTCAAATTTCACCTTCTCTAATTCATTCTTTTGGGGAATTTTTTTTTTCATTTCTGGCCTCGATTGAAGTGATTATGATTAAATGCAACACTTGTCTGCCTTGATTCAAGAAAATAAATAAACATGTTTTTAAAAAAAATGGAGGAATAGCTTAAGTTGGGGATGGTATGTTGTTATAGCCGCCATTTAATTTCATTTTTCCACACGCATAAATTATAAAATAACCAATAACACATACAGTTAAGGGAAAAGCTTTGAAGACAACAATATTTTTAGTACTTTGCAGAAATCCCCAAAATATTCAAAATATTTTAACTATTAATTAAAGAAAACATTGTATTTCGAAAATGCATAATTTTTATTGTTAGATTAATTATATAAATATTTTTTTCAAAAGAAAAAAACGCTGGTTATATTGATAGTATAAACAGTACATGTTCAACAAACTTCTCAATACTACGGAGAGGTAGATAGAGATCATAGATATGCCAGAAACATATAGAGCTCATGATGAAAGAGAAAAACTGTGTTAGTAATCTGGCAGCTCCATCTTGGTGATGATAGTTACATCCCTTTACACAGATTTATGTCCTTGACCATAGAACATGTAAAGCGAGGACAATGATTAGTGAAAGAAACTAAAAAGCTTATACTTATGAATAAAAATTATAAAAGCAAGTAAGCTACTGTGAAAAGAGAGTTCCTTGATGAAAGAGAGATCTGTAAGATAGCACATCCCATAGTGTAGTGAAGACGTTGCTCAGGCTCGCTTGGGAGAAAGATGAATCCTCGCAGACCTGTGAACCACCATCGAGTCCCTCGGGTAAGAAAAACAGGCTCGCTTGACCTGGTGAGATCTAACTGGAAAGAGATATAGCAGATAAAACTTAAAGATGTGAACTTCAGGTGTATATAATTAGAACTGCAAAAACAGGCTCGCTTGATATATTTTAGCAGATTCGCTTGTTAAAACGTCAACAGGCTCGCTTGATGGAATATGAATTATGATTTAATCAGATCAGCATGTAGAGGCTTTGACCAGATATCCATCAGAGGCATATATCCAACTGAAAGATGAACCTTCTGAAGAAAAAATAGGACTATGAGAAAGCTGAAGACCTTAACCAGAGCCGAATTGAAGCCGATGATGATGACCCAGTTACAAAAAAGCTAAGGAAAGGAGACGATGCAAAACAAGCGTCGAAAGGAGATAACATAGAAACTATGACTCATGGAATCGGGATAGAATATTTTTCCACAAGTGCCCTGTCTCTGTAATGTTCAATAGACATGGATCCAAAATCAGCCTGAAGACCCCTTTTGGAAAGACGATCTGCACGAGTATTGTTTTCACGGAATACATGGGAAATAACAGGATGACCCAATCTTCTCCACAGCCTACGAACTTTGTCCATCCAACCCTGTAGACATGGAGACATCATTTGATATTCATTTGTAACCCAACCAATGATCAATTTAGAGTCCCCGTATATACTTATAATCTGAATCTGAGAATCACAGGCAAAGAAGAGACCACCCCAAAGAGACATAATTTCAGCCTTATTGTTAGACCCAAGACCCCCGTTCCAAAATATGTGATATCGATCCATATTTGGCAGCTTGATCCAAACACCACAACCGGTAATCCCATCTGCCGAAGCACCATCAAGGAAGATCACAGGTAAGGATATCTCATGCGGTCTAATGCGATGGGAGCCATCCATGATCGAAGGAGATTGCTGCATTCGATCTTCCACCCATCTATTAATGGCCATATAAACACGGTGAATGAAGAAAGGTTGACCCTCAAAGATTATATTATTCCTATCTAGCCATATCTCCCAAACGAGATAAAAGGGGAGGGCATTATAATTAGATTTCAGCTTGTCCCAATCGTATGCAGCTGAAATGAAGTCCACCAGGGTCCAATCGGGATTGATAAAGAAAGGACTATACAGCTTCCATATTGCAACAGATTTCTGGCAGGTGAAAAATAAATGGGATATAGATTCTTCTGCCATTCCGCATAAGACACAGCAACTGGGACCTTGGAAACCCCTCTTCATAAGACTGTCCCATATAAGAATCTTGCCTTTCCATAGCAGCCAACCAAAAAGGATTATTTTGGTGGGAATGTTACGATGCCAGAATGGAAAGAAAATCTTGGAAGCATGAAAATTTGGATTATGTGCATTAATATTGCGATATATATCCTTAACAATTGGCGTGTCCTCCTTAAGAGGACCATTCTAGACAATTAGATCACCACCCCTAGCGTAGCAGAAACCAGCACATTTAAGACAATCTCGGAGCATATCCCACTCAACAGCATCCGCACCGATTAATCCCAATTGGAACGCAGATTTGAAATTAGGAGCAGCAGCAATCCAAGTATATATGGTCTGAGATAGGTACATAATACCTAGCTGAGCCAGAGAATGGATAAGGTGGGGCGAAGGAGCAAATTCTAATGATAGTGACAGAATACCAGATGATCCAATCGGGATGCGACCCCCGTCCCGGAAAAGCCAAATGAGTCTAGCTCGAAGATGGGGCACAATATTCTTAAAGCTCCTCCAGATGTAAGACATATTGCGTGGAAAACATAATGAATTGCAATGAACCAAATAAAAGACATCGTCGTTTCCATATTTGGCCCTTGTAATGTTGGACCAGATGCTCGAACCATTTAGTACCCGCCAAAAGGACTTAACCAGAAGGGCGCTATTGAAATCCCTGGTTTTCAAAAAACCCCAACCATCACAATCCTTTGGTTTACAAAATATCTCAAGGCGACAAAGATGGATTTTATTATTCATTTCAGGCCCTCCCCAAAGGAAGCGAGAAATAATGCCATTGATATTGTTGACCACTTCAGTCGGCAAGAAAAATAGATGAGCCCAATAAACCATCATTTGAGATAAAACAGCTTGAATCATAATAAGACGACCTCCCATGGACAGCCAACGATGAGTCCATCTACGAATTCGGGCGCGGAATCTATCAACGAACCATGACCAATCACAAATTTTATAACCGCAAGGTTTGATCAAAACACCCAAATATTTGATTCCAGTGGCTGCATTTCTATATTCCACACCCAAGAATTCCGCAATAAACATAACTTCATTTATGTCCCCATATTCATAAATGATGAATTATTTACTACAATTTATACTCAGTCCAGTGGCAGATTGAAAGCGCATGAACATAATATGGATATAAAACCAGTGATTGTGCTTCAGATAGCCAAACATCAGCAAATCATCAACAAAAAGAGAATGTGACGATGAAACAGAATCAGAAAAAGCAAACCCCTTTATATAACCCTTCAGTTCAGCACTGTGCATAAGCTTACTGAAACCCTCCATAACCAAGATGAAGATCATCGGAGATAAGGCACATCCTTGCCTCAACCCACGACCAGCCTCGAAAAACTTGGAAGGCAAACCATTTACGATGACAGCATATCAGAAAGTGGAGACGCAAGCCATAATCCAACGAATAACGGATATAGGGAGACCAATCTTGAGTAATATCACTCTGATGAACGACCAATCAACTGAATCATATGCCTTATGCAATTCAACCTTCATGACAAGTGCCTCCTTTTTACCCACATGCTGAGAGTGTAGAACTTCTTGAGCAATAGCAATGGCGTCATGGATGGACTGACCCCTTAGAAATCCATACTGTTCCTTTGAAATATTGCTGGAGAGGACCTCTTTAATTTGATTAGCAATAATATTTGACATGATCTTGTATATAAGATTACATAGTGCAATAGGTCGAAATTCAGAAAAGGACTGTGGATCCGCAACCTTTGGAATAAGTGCTAAAAAGGTTGAATTTAAATTGGCTGGCATAAATCCCTGTAAACGAAAGCTCTCCAAGCAATCCGTTAGCTCCACTCCAAGAAGATCGAAAAAGAATATGAAAAATTCTGCAAGCCACCCGTCAAGCCCCAGACATTTTTCATGGGGAAAAGATTTCAGGACCCTTAGAACCTCATTCCCAGAAATACATTGATCAATATTTGCAATAGCATCGTCATCAAAGAATCTACCAATATGCTCCAATACCCAGTTCTGATTCTCTGCACTAATAGATTGATCCTTCATATAAAATGAAGAAAAGTATTTATAGGCTTCATCTTGAATCTCGGCAGTAGTCACAGCAAATGAATTGTCGTTCCTTTTGATGTGCCATATGGCATTACGGCGCCTTCTTTCATTTTTTGTCTTGTGAAAAAACCGAGTGTTACGGTCACCATCCTTTAGCCACATAACTCTACTTTTAAGGCGCCAAGTAACCTCTTGGATTCTTAAAATCTCACGCTTCCGGTTACCAAGAGTTTTGAATAATTCCACCATCGACACATCAGGATTAGAAATAGCAAAGGATTCATGAATTTGCGCCATTTGACAGGATATCTCCTGTAGTTCCTTCTTGAGCTCCCGTTTCTTGCGAATCTCCCACTGTTTTGAGAATTTCTTGATTGTCTAGAGCTTTCTATGAAAGCGACTCCAGCCTCGCAATTCAGATACATACCCATCATCCTGCCAAATCCTGTGAATCATTCCGGCATACTCCTCATCCTCAAGCCAAATCCGATTAAATTTAAAGGGTCTACCTTTTGTCACAACCGCATCATTCCATGATAATATAATTGGCATATGATTAGAGATATCGCTAACCACAATCCTCGAGTGAAAACTCCCCCATTTGTCCACCAAAAAATCACTGATATAAGCACGATCCAATCTCTTGCCGATAAACTCAACACCAGCCCTTCTGTTAGACCAAGTAGGAACCATAGGATTTGGACGGATATCAGTCAAATGAAAATACGTAAACAAATCATTTAAAAAGGTGGCGAGGGGATCCATTCTGGCCGCATCACCCCAGATGTCATCAGCATTTGTCGTAAAATTCACATCCCCCATCAATATAATATTTGGCAAAGATAGGATGCCAGATGCCACCATACGACGCCAAAAATATATCCTGCAGTTATAAGGCGCGTAAAGGTTGATAATGTGCACAGAGTCTTCCATTCCCTTGAATTGGCCCTAAAGAAAAATACCCCCAAAAAATTTATAAGCCTTAAAGTTAACTCTGTTCGGGTCCCAAATGGCAATAAGACCCCCAGAATGACCAACTGCATCCACAACAACCGCATGCCACCCTGACCTGATACTTAAAAACCAACTTATGGATTTCTCCCGTCGACACATAGTTTCCTGTCCCAAAAATATGACCGGCATCTCTGAGAACAGCAGCTCCTTGAGGCAATGTGCTTTGGAGGCATTGCCCAACCCCCGGATGTTCATAGATAGGATGTGATTCATGGCGACACCTGGTCAGGGTTGCTTGCTCTAAGCGCCCTAGACTTCTCCCAAGAACCGACAGACTCCGAAATGGGGATATCAGTAAGGTTATCATCTGAATCTGTGAATAAAGAGATAGCCTTGAACTTACCTCTGGAATATTTATTGATGACACTCAACTTGTTGCCAGTGGATGTGGGAGGCCGTTTATAAATAGTGAGAGTTGCCAAATCAGCATTTGGATTGGCTAGGATGGCATCTATGTCACTTCTGATGGAATTGGTAGGAGAGTCCGAGAGGATAACTGGCTCATCATTCACAGGAGAAATATCAATGGAGAGGTGATCCGCAGACCCCGAAGATTTGTGATGAGAGGGAATATCCGTAGAGGCATAAATATTGGGAGCTGATGACTCCCCCACAGAATAAGAAGAGGATGGAAAACGAGGGGGGTCCATACGAAGCATACTATTGGGATTATTTGGACCTGGGTCCACATGATTGGGGGTGACTATATCAGTAGGAGGAATATTCGATGGAGGGGAACCCGATGGTTCGGATAGGCCGATTAGGGAGTCACACCCAGCCCCACAACAGTCTGAGGGAAAGACTCTATTTGTATCACTATCATGCCCCAACTTAGCTATACCCAGGGATGTCTCCTCTACCTGATAAGACAGATTAGTTTCAGGCTCTAAAACTCGAGGCGTAGACGATTGATACAATTCATGTAGTGGATCGCTCTTATCAAAGTGACCATGAGCATACAGATATGCATCTTCATCTGAAAAGGAAGAAATTGGAATACCTGATACAACCTCAACCGAAGGGACCGATACCTATTTATGCTTGTGTCTTTCGCCTGCAGCATTAGTCTTTGTCTTGCCGAACTATCCAGCCCCAGCTTCCTCGACCCGGACCATACGCATGTGAAGAGGGCAATGCTCCCTAACATGCCCAGTACGATGAAATATGAGGCACCTAAAAGGAATGCCCCATTAGTCGATACGTTGGCGATGTCTCCTCTGACCCCAAACAAGATCCACATCCCCAGGCAGACCACCCGAGAAATTGAGTTCGACCAAAATCTAGGCAATCCTTTTGTCACTAGAACCCAAAATACTCGGATCAATATAATTAGAGTGACCAATAGAATCATCAATAGCCCCCAGAGCTTTGAGAGTCCAGAACTCCAGAGGAAGGCCTGGCAGCTTGACCCAGATTAACCTATTGCGGGGGGCTTCTTTTACCGGATTGAAGCTGAGGTACCAAGGAAAAAGTTGCATAAAAATTCTCCCGCAGACCCAAGTCCGACTGATAATCTTGTAGACATCCTTATCATCCATGAAATGAACACTGAACCAACTGTTGATGAGAATTATTACCTTTGGAATATAGCCAATAATAGGCTTCCACTTAGTACCAATCCATGACGTATCAAAATCATAATTTTCTGGAAACAACCATCGACCCATGATAGCACGCTTCTGAAGGCTAGCAACGCGACCACAGAGATCATTGTAATCTAATACCACCTCCTTAATATCCATATTGTGCTTGAAAACAACTCTCTTCTTCTTAATGCGACGACCACGGTTGCGGTTTTTTTTACAATCCTGTGAAACTTCCACCACCTTCGGCTCAGAAAATAAACTCTGTCTGATGATAAGGTCGTCGATGTTGTCCAAAACCTCTGCAAAAGAACCACCTGCCACTTTTGGTTTGGATAGTACCGCGAAATTATGAGCAGAATCCATATTGGGATCTAAATCGATCGCCACCGTAAGCGAACTTGTGCGAGATCAGCTGATTGAGATTAGATACTGTGAACACAGTGAACCGTCACTGCAAATATGTCAGAGCAGTTAAGCAGAAGATAGAATCTAAAAAAACACCTATGAAGAGGGATTGCCATCACAACCTTTTATGCAAAGCTAGACATGACATGTGGCACAATAGTCATCAAGTTTATCACAAGATGACCCGCCACCTCGGGGAGAAATCGATTTGAAAATCGACGTGATTATAAGCCGAATAAGGACCCATAAACAGCTAAGATAATCCAAAATAGTGTGCATACGAAATAGGAAGTTCTTAGGCAGCTATGAAAAGAAAAGTGGCATCGAAACAACTAATAGTGCATGTACCTAAACTGTTGGGGACGTCAGAGGTGGCCACCAATTCAAAAAGATGAGCAAGCGATTTATAGTAAAAGTCTAGAGTAATGGCAAGTGGACAGAAATGGAACAAAATGAGACCATAAGACAATCTAGAAAGCCAGCAAGAGAATCTGACAACATCAGGGTGGCCAGAAGAAAGTAGCTAAATATTTATTTCCAGGATATTAGTTGGCAATTAAGGAAGACAGAGATCGAATTCAAAAACGGGTAACCAGCAAAGCCCGGAAAAATTCAAAATGGCCGGAGATCATTGTAGATAATTCCTATGAAGGGAAAAGGTGGCCGGAGAACCAGAACGATTCTACAGGTGACAACAGCAATAGCAAATGCATCCCAGATAAGCCCACCATCTTTTACAGAGGCGAAAGCCAAAACTCTTGCATGGCTGAGAGATAATGAGATAATCCACCCATTTGCACCAAATTTTGTACCATCTATTGGGCAATGATTTAAAACATATGGGAGACTCAGAATCAGTAAAAGATGACGAACTATCTATGGGATAGTCCTCTGAGTTCAGCATGGATCAGTATTAAATACAAGAGATAACTATCCCAAAAATCCCGAAAACATACCCCAATCCCTCTAAATGTTAATGCATATAATGCGAGTAGTAACAGCAAAAGGATCCAAAATAATTCATCTAAAAATAGTTGAGAAAGAAAGGTTATGATGGACGATAAAGGCCACCAGAATGTAGATGGCCACTAGGAAGAGAACAATAGGTTCACAAATCTCCATAAAATCAGAAAAAGTCGTCATTGACAATAGGAGCATATATCTAATCCCAATACATAGCCGATGACAGAAAACCAGCCATAGAAACCTCGAATATCCCTGTGAGTTACAGAGAAAGGGCATCTAAATCGATAGATAGACAAGATACATTGTAACAACATGATAAGAGGATAGCTTAACAATGGAGAATGTGACTCTCACCCACAAACCAGTGAGAAAGAGACATTTTGAACAAAGAGAGTGGGAAGAGCCTATAGAAAATATAAAAGCCAAAGCCACAAACAAAAAACCAACATACCGGCAAGAAAGAGATATTCTCAACCAGGTAAACTGCAATCAATCAATGGCACTGGCAATAATCCTTCCATCGCAAGCAGGCTCTCTTAGTTGCACATTCATCGTCTAGATATCATTCTCCAGATTAATTATATAAATATGCGAAGAGAAGAAACATTCAGTGTTTATTTATTACACTGGTTTGGTCCTTCACAGAAACTCTAGAGTTTTAAAGACCAGTAGAAAAACAAAAACAAACAAATAGGGGAAAGACAACCTAGACCGCCATCACTTTGATCTGTATTTCATAACAACACACCATATGCAACTATTAATCATATTCAATCTTCTCTTCAGTCTCAGAGTGAGAAACCTTCCACTCAGAGTGAACATCCTTCATCTTCCCCTTCACTGCATTCTCTTCCTCCAGGGACAAGCACGAAAAATCACACTAGCACCAAAAAAAATCACAGCTAAAAGCCCATTAAAATTCACAAATCTACTTACCTTCAATAGCTCCAGTTCCAAGAATCACAGGCCTGGTGAAGCCATGAGCAGCTGGCAAATATACTTACCTTCAATATCCCTACTCCAAAAATCAACAATCAGAAGCCATGGTCACCACGAGGCAACCTCTTCTTCTAACAAAATTGAATGAAGAATTAAGGAATTAAATATAAAAGTATAAGGGGCTACTTCAGGAGGGGGAAGGGCTCACAATAAGTCAAAATAAACTCAGAAACTTCAGCACTTTCCAGTTTTCCCCGCATTGGTCTCCCAAACAGTAAAGAACCAAAACTATTAAAAACTAAAAACAATTGTTTTCAGAGGCTACCCACTCAATTTAGAAATTTGCATGCACAGTTCCATCAAAATGAAGTCCACAGGTCTAGGGGGAAAGATAGGAGCAATCATCCCCAGAGGCTCGAAGGTCTAATAAACTTTCTTAAGTAACTTCAAGCTTTTTCCACTCTATGTTAATCTAATGGTGAGAATTGTTTTAATCGTCTAACGTATGAGATCAATAGCTCAAAACAGTACACCTGGCACATAGAAAAGTTGTTTTCAAATAATGACATCTTACGACGTCATAAAGAGAATTTTTATCAGGAGAAATAGAGTTTACTGCAGATATATATTTGATGATAATAATATTATTTTTTTGGAAAATAAGACTAAGTTGGAACTAAATAGATTTGGTGAATTGCATAGAGATTTAACAAATTAAGGCACATTAAGTGAAGGGGCGCTAGTGTTCGTTATCTCCAAATATAGTATAGTGTGATGCATCAATATAAAAAGCCCTGCACCTACTTAGAATTTTTAGTTCAAAATTATATATATATATACTAGTGAAACAATATATTATAAAATTTATTTATTCTAAATGAAAAAAATGATGATCTACTATAAAACATAAGAGCATATGTGAAGGTACAAAATAGAGAGCACAAAAGAGATGTATAGATACAAAACAAAGAGCTTGAAATAGATGTGAATGTATCTTGAAATTATGAGGAAATGAGAGATGTAGAGGAACTTGTCAATGAGAATATTGACCACAAAAGTAATTAAAAGTAAATTTAGTGTTAATTAAGAAATGAACATTATGATCATTCATCATTATTGCTCAAGATAAATGATGTCCTGTGAAATAATTTGGAAATTAAAAAAAATATCACATATTTTAAAAAATTTCATTATTAATTTAACTTTTTATATATTAAGAAATACTAATGAATAATAAAACAGTTGTAACATAAATAATATATAACAAAAAAACCATGTATTTTTGGAATAATAAAATAGTTGTAACAAAAATAATATAGAACAAAAAAAACCATGTATATTTGAATGTATGAAAATTTAGATACATTTTATTAAGTAAAATTTTAAAAGAATAATAGTTATAAACAATTAAAAATAATTTTATTAAATAGTTAGCTTAGATATATATTATTTATCACAGGAATCAATTCTCTTTTCACTCTAAAAGAGGTTTACATATCAAGATATTTGATCCCTCATGATCTTGGTAGATCCAGAGTTAAGATTGATCTAGGCCATCTTAATTCCCCCCATTAAATAAACTATATTCCACATAAATACCATGGGTCAATACCACGGGTTGGTTTTATAGTTTATTATTATTCTATTTTATTACCTAAATTCAACTTAACTTATTAAAAAGAAAAAAACAAATACTATAAAAAAACATATAGAAAAATATTTACATTTACATATAAAAATATAACAAATAATAAGAAAAAAAAACTAACATTATAAAATATATATATATATATATATATATATATATATATATATATATATATATATATATATATATATATATATATATATATAGAACTATTTACTTGTGGATCTAATGGCCTAAAACATTTCAATCGTCTAACATTTGATCCAATGGCTCACACATGGACACAAAATAATAGTTATAAACAACTAAAAATAATTTTATTAAATAGTTAGCTTAGATATATATTATTTATCACAGGAATCAATTCTCTTTTCACTCTAAAAGAGGTTTACATATCAAGATATTTGATCCCTCTTGGATCTTGGTAGATCCAGAGTTAAGATTGATGTAGGGCATCTTAATTCCCCCCTTTAAATAAACTATATTCCACATGAATACCATGGGTCAATACCACACTCTGTTTTTATAATTTATTATTATTCTATTTTATTATCTAAATTCAACTTAACTTTTTAAAAAGAAAAAAACAAATACTATAAAAAAAACATATAGAAAAATATTTATATTTACGTATAAAAATATAACAAATAATAAGAAAAAAAACTAACATTATATATATATACTTGTCAATTTAATGGCTTAAAACATTTCAATCATCTAACATTTGATCCAATGACTTAGACATGGACACAGTAGTAGCTAGGGGAGTTGTTTTCAAATAAGAATACCTTACGGCATAACAAGTTAATAAGTTAATGATTAACTAATTATTTGTTAACAATTTAATAGTTAACTAATTATTTTTACTAAATTGAATGAAAATAAAATAATGGTTAATAAATAAAATAAAATAGTGAATCATATGGTACTTTATGTTAGGGTAGTCTAAAAAACCCTATAAATTAGTTTGGAAAATAATCACAAGATTATGACAAAATTTAAGAGAATCAAGATATTCTTGATGGTGCTGAATCCATTTCCACCATCAAAATGTTAAATCCATGTCATATTTCTGATGGTGCTAAATCCATTTCCACCATAAAAAAAAAATCAATTTTTTTACCAAATTCTGAACAAAAATATGCCATCTTGATAAAGCCTTAGGTAACAACCCCTCCCCTTTATATTTTTCTAGTACACTATGATTACTATTTACTATATGCATAATTTCTATTGAATGTGTAGACACTAACCATTTCTAAATAATCTATGATTGGACGGTTCCACAAGATATTCCTCGTTAGTCATTTAGGTTGGATGGTCATAATTATGGCTCGATACACAAGACTCCAAAGCAGCGTGTCTTGATGTGAGTGACATTACTTTACGATGCATATATGTTTGTATATTCCAATCCAATTGTACATTTCATCGGCATATACAACGTCATTGTGCAAGTCTTATCTTTCCCGGGCAATTTGCAATGAGATCCATCTCCAATGTTAAAATAAATATTTTCTTTTAATGTGGAACGGTGGTGCTTATTTCACTATATGGTTTTCCCATTTCAGCGACAGTAAGAATAAAGAATTAGTGGAGATGGGAGTTTGTCAGGAGAAACTGAAAAAGTTCATGCCCTATCTTTCATAGGTTGCAGTTCAGGTGGCATATGCAGGGATGAATATCCTCAACAAAGTCACTCTGTAACATGGAATGAACCACTTCGTCTTTGTGACATACAGACAAATTGTTGCTACGTTTGCCATTGCTCCTTTTGCTTATGTTCTTGAACGGTATGGATTTTATAACTTTATAATACCTTGCAGGAAAAATTATACATCAGAAGGGGATATAATTCCACTAGTCCATGATTTCTACTATGAGATATATACTTCCTACAAAGCATACGTTAGAAATATAGAAGGGTCCAAGATGTTTATATAAAAGAGAACCTCATGTTTGTCTGATGGGGTCATTCTGTAACACAAGTAATTTCATTTCTGCTGTGTTGTGCTTGATTCTGTGACTGAAGGGATATAGTCACAAAAATTAATAATGGAAGGGTTTGCCATTATGCTCCAGCAGTGATTGAATATCTGCCAAGGAAAATTTTATCCTTGTTATCGTATATCCTTTGCTGGGTATCTGAAAACCAAACCTGGGAATGCAAGATAGAGGATGTGATAGAGGATGCCAACTGAAATTTGAAGTGTTAATAGTTGCAAGCCTTCCCTCTAAGCACAACTTCTTTTGCTTCCTCCTCCTTTCTTTCTGACTCGCTTCGTTGAATTGCTACCATGCTACAAGTGATTGTGATTGTATATCTGATGTGTCTCCTTTATTTTTCATTTTTCAACTATGTTTTAGCATAGACCTAGGCCATCCATTATTAGATGTATTCAGATGTTATTATTAGGATTGTGTCAAGCTCAGCAGAGCTTGGATGCTCCTTGGGATAGTTTAATTTCACAAAAGTGGTTGAGAACACCTCCCCACTAAGTTTGAACATGACCTGATAGGAACTAAAGCTTAAATATGTTTTTCCCCATAAAACTTAAACCTAAACTGTTGGAGATTAAAGCCTACTCAAACCAATTGGACTACACCTCAAAAGTATGCATCTCCTTTGCCTAAAGCCTACTCAAACTAACTGTTTTACTTCTCATCGATATGTATCTCCTTTAATTTAAAATTGGATTTTTTTGTGAGGAAAATTTTCAACCTTTCAAATAACAAGTGCAATAACTGCAGAAAATATCGTGAGACCTTTGGCAGGAAGATTAAAAGATTGAAATAGTTCACCAAACTGCTGCAATATGAGAAGGAGATTCTATATTTTCTTCCTTAATTAAACCTCTTGTAACTTGAGAAGAAGAGACACTTCATCATTCAAATCCGTTGAATGTTATTCTAATCTAACCATAGTTCTATACTTGTTGCTATTATTATTCCGTTCATTTCCTCACAACACAAACATGTGTTGCATGAAGCACTATAAATTAGCTAAGTAAGAAGTAGCTTAGATTTTTAGAATTTTGGTTCTTTTATCCATCTTAAAATTTATAGAATTATTTAGGTAATATTCACATTCAAATTAATATTGTTGGGTTGTTTCAAACCAACCAGTGTGGTTTATTATAGAATTATTTAGGTAATATTCACATTCAAATGAACATTGTCCGTGTGTTTCAAGCCAACAAGTGCGGTTCATCATCAAGACTAGGTGAGAGATCAAATTCCAAAGTTAAGTTTAAATAGATGTAGAAATGACTAAACTATCTGTTAGAATGTAAAAATAGCTAATGAATTATCTCCATGTTTTTACATTCTCGCCATTATAGTAGTTAACACAGCCTCTATATATGATTGTTGTAGACACCAAAGACCGCCTATGACATTGTCCATATTTGTTCAGATTTTCTTGCTTGCACTCTGCGGGTAAGTGTGGTTGCAATCAGTGTATTGCTATTGTTGTTCTTTCTGCAATGCTTTCAGAAATACAAATCAAGCAGGGGACTGAACTCAACTGAACTGGAGAGCACTTTTTTTGTATGCATAATTACAATCAGTTAGAACTTTTTCTTAGAGGGATTGTACTACACTAATTCTACTTTTGCTTCAGCAATATTAAATTTAATCCCACCCATCACTTTTGTGATGGCCACTGGCCTAAGGTATAAGTTTGATCTCAATAAATTCCTCCAGTTGCAATTCCCATCTTTAAATTTTCAATTACGAATTCTATTGAGCTGAACTAAGTTGGGTTTAATCCCTTGGTCGTGCTTATTCAATTGTGACTCCTTCAGAATGGAGAATGTCAATATTAAGAGGAGGAGAGGGCAGGCAAAGGTTCTGAGCATAATTATTTCTGTAGGTGGGGCAATGGTGATGACATTATACAAGGGACCTAAAATTAAAATGCTTAGATTCAATCTAAATGCATACAATTCCAAAGCAAGCAACATGGTTTTGGGCTTCATGCTGCTTTTAGGGGGCCTTGTCTCGTGGGCAGCATGGATTATATTTCAGGTGACCATCAGCATGATTAAAAATGTCAATTTTATCTAATTCCTTTCAATCCTAAGTGTCTTTTTAGGAATATTGTGGAATTCTATGGATATGAATTAGATTAAACAATTTACTTCCCTCTCACTTCCAACCAGAGTTAAGTTAAAGAAATTCATGTGAAAAAAAATTAGTTAAAATTGGAAATTGACAATTGAGATATATGTGTTTAACGCAGACTCCAGTTGTGAGGGAGTATCCAGTTGAATTATCATTAACTGCTATCATGTGTTTTTTTGGAGCACTGCAGTCCGGTGTGATTGCTTTGGTCTATATGCATAAAACATCGAGCGTCTGGGTTGTTGGTTGGAATATTGAGCTTCTGAGTTATGTGTATTCGGTATAGATATTTACCTTGCAGCATTTGTTAGTTCATTGTTAAAGTGGGAATTCACAATCTACTTAAAGATTTGATTTGATTGTGATTTTCACCGAAAGATTTGATACATAATTTATGGATCACAGAAGGCAAATTCCTAATAAAAATGGGTATGATTATTGATTTTTAAAATATTTTGGAATATAATTGACAGGAGCAAACTGAATTAACTCAATGGTTTAATTTTGTTTTTTTTAGATTCCAAAATATTTTCGGAATTCACTATTTAGATAAGAAATATCCTTAGAATTCACAATCTACTTGAGTTCAGAGCAAGTGAGCATTTAGTTAAGAAATATCCTTATAATTCACAATCTAGTTAAGTTCAGAGCAAGTGAGCATAGGTTAAATTTTATAATGGATCGAATTGCTTATAGTTGTTTCAGGGATTGATGTGTTCAACATTTGCAATATTTGTGCAAGCATAGTGTATACACAAAAAGGTACCTGTATTTGTAGCAATCTTCGATCCAGTGTGTACCGTTGTAGCAGCAATCTTGCAATATTTCGTTCTTCATGACAATCTTAATACAGGATGGTTAGCATATAAAATCATTTCCTAAATAAATTTTAATCAATTTCTGCCATTGTAGATTTATAAACATGGATCACATTTCAATGTTCACTGTATTACAGTGTCTATTCTTGTGGATTTTAATTTTTAATGTGTGCAGTGTGGTGGGAGCAGTGTTGATTGTACTGGGTCTGTACCCTGTACTCTGGGGCAAAGCAGAGGACTATAAAAACGAGTGTCCAGGTGAAGTAGCTTGCTTCAGTGAAAATACAGTTGAAGTTGAAGATGAAGATTCCCATGATGTGGACACCACCCTTGACATTTCAAGGCCATTATTACAAAATCAGTTGCATAAGAATTTAGATCATCACCTGCTCTGCCACAGATTGAATATACTTCCACAATTTTGTGTGTATTCATATTAATTCCCCAATAAGAGACAATATCAATGTCACAAGGACACACAGAGTTGAATACTCTACAAGAAATGGTGAAATTGGAAAACAGAGTCACATATTCATCTCTACCTGACATATTCAGGACAGAGAAATCTATTTTGAATACTCTACAGGAAATGGTGAAATTGGAAAAACAGAGTCACATATTCATCTCTTCTTGACATATTCAGGACAAAGAAATTTATTTTGAAGTCTGCGCAGAACATAAATTCCAATTCATGTAATAATTTAATAAATTACCGATACAAAGGACTAGATCATAAGGGTATACTTTTTATAAATATATCTTTAGGAGATTTAAATATACCCTCAAAATCGTCGTATAAAGATGATTATGTTTAATTCATACAAAGAATTTCTCTAAAATCACTCACAATCCTTGATCAAACACATGACGAGCCCTACTTTCTTGAAGTTCTAATTCAACGGGTTCCTCACTCATTATAACAAAACAAATTCTTTGATAATTTACTTGTCTCAGGATGCAAATGAATTTTGAAGAATATATATATATATATATATATATATATATATATATATATATATATATATATATATATATAATTTTCTTTAAAATTTCATAAAATAATGATAAAATTGAATGAGTGGAAATATGTTTCATAACAATATTGGATACACATTCCCATAACGACGAAATAAAATAATGGAATAAGTATATATATAGAGGGAATAATTACAATTTTAATTGGAATTGATAAACCTTTACAATGAAAAAAATAATTATTATATTTTAATTTAAAATATATAGAATTTTCATTATAATTTTTTAAAAATAAATGTTGAAATTTATTCATCTATGGTGAGTTATTGACTTCATAAGATTTTGAATTTGGAACTAGAATCAAAGGTAGATTATTAAATTCAACAAATTTTGGATGGAGTTTATTAAATTTATGATTTTTATTTTGTTGTTATTATTATTTTTCTATTTATTATTTGGTAAATGTTCAACGTAAGCGATTATGAAATTTTAAAAATATTTAAATATTTTAAATAAGTAAATGGATTTAAATTTTTAATATATATTTTTTAATTATATATAATATTTTAATTAATTTATTTATTTTAGTTTTTTAATAATAAAATATATATTTATTTTTGGATTGTTATAAAAATTTGAAGTTTTTGCATTCCAATTAGTATACAATTTGAACCAAAAAAACCAATTTAAACCAAAAAAAAAAAAAAAACACAATTTTATATTTTCCTCAGTTCTCAATTCATTATAAATACAAAGTTTACTTTCCCCGCTTCTCAACTCTCCCTCATATATAATATTGGATGGTAAGAACTCATCTTCCATCTTTACCTAGTGGGGTGTTTGCCACTGATCAATCCAACTCTTTTGGTCAACAGAATGGGATTGTATGTTATATATATCATTATTATGATATATATTCCCTCCAATGAATCCCACTATACATTAATCCTCGTGCGAATAGCAACTTGTTAGGTCGCTTTCCTACATGGTCCCTATCGACGTCACATAATAGATGTGTAAATTCTAGGTGAATCTCCAAACGTCACACTTGCATTTTTGAGTAATTTGTATATCTTGGATATGATCTTCTGATCATTCAATGACTTGTTTAAATTATGGTGAGAAGTAATTGATAGTAAATATGTTATTTAGTTGAGTATACTTTATTTTCAGGGATTTTATTTTTGGATAATTTTCTTGCAAAGCTTATGAATAAAAAGTCATTACACAAATCTCTAAAATCATGCATGAATATTGCAACTATATCCATAAATTATAACAAAAAATATTAAGGCAATTATCGACATGACATTATATTGTACAAAGGATTGAATAGGAGCTTCAATTTATGGTCCAATTAAATGTTTGAAAATAGTTTTTTAATAATATTGAAAACAAATATTTTATTTTCAAAGTTAAACACTATAATTTTCATTAGTTAATGTTAACCTAATAGTGATCAACAAACAAATTGATTGTTTGAGTTATTCCTTGGTAGGAACTAATAATGATTCCATAACCATATTTAAATTTAAATAATAAGCACATAAAAACTTATTACTTACAATAAACTTAAAGTATTACAAGATTCTTAACCATGGATACTCACCTCCACTTTACCACGGATATTATTAGCTTGTAAATAGTTTTGCTACAATACCATGTGCCAATACCATAGCTTATCATTAGCACATGCCCAAAAATCATAATTCATTTCATAATAATAATAAAAAAATTAAAAATATGTGAGACCTTACTTATATCTTTGACTACACAGAGTGACAATTCTCAATCATATGGAGAGAGAGAGAGAGAGAGAGAGAGAGAGAGAGAGGAGGGGGAGGATAGAAGGAGAGAGGGATGGATAGAGAGATGGAGTTGGAGGGGGAAAGAGAGGGAGTGAAGAAAAAATACATAGAGAGATAGAGGTGGAGAGAGAGGGAGTGACAACAGAGAGAATGAGAGAAAGTGAGGGAGAGAGGAGATGAAGGAAGAGATATATAGATAGATAAGAGAGGGAGACATAGAGATGGAGGGGGGAGAGAAGGGGAGAGAGAGAGAGAATGAGAAAGGGAAGAAGATAAAGACAGAGTTGGAGGGTAGAGAGAGAAAAAGAGAAAGAGAGAGACTGATGGGGTGGAGAGATAGAGGGGGATAGGAAAGGACGGGAGAGAGAGTAATTGAGAGAGAGAAGGGTAGAGGGAGGGAGAGAGGGATGTAGTTGGAGGGGGAGAGAGAGAGAGGGGAGAACAAAGACATAGAGAGGTATAGGTGGAGAGTAAGGGGGAGTGCTGAGGGAGAGAGAGTGAGAGAGAGGAGAGGAGGGAAAAGAGAGAGAAAGAGAGGAGAGGGAGGGAGAGAAAGGAAAGAGAGAGAAAAGGAGACACGTAGATGAAGGGGGAGAGAACAGAGGAGACAAAATGAGAGAGGGGGGATACAGTAATAGAGTTGGAGGTAAGAGAGAGAGAGAGAGAGAGAGAGAGAGAGAGAGAGAGAGAGTGATGGGGGGAGAGACAGAGGGAGGTGGGAGAGAAAGGGAGAGAGATGAAGGAAAAAAGAGAGTACTTGAGAGAGAAAAGGAGAGCGGAAGGGAGAGATAGATGGAGTTTGAGGACGGAAGAGAGGAAGATAAGAAGAAAGAGATAAAAAGAGAAAGGTGGAGAGACAAAGATGGTGATAAGAGAGAGATGGAGAGAGATTGAGGGAGAGAGGAGAGTGGGAAGGAAGAGAGAGGTAGAGAAAGGGGGAGAGAGATAAATAAGGGTAAGAGAGAGAGGGATAGGAAAAGAGAGGGAGAGAGAGACAAAGAAGGATAAATGGTAGGGGAAGAGAGAGGAAGAGAGAGGGAGCAATAGGCACTGAGAGAGAGATATGGGAGAGAAGGAGTGGGAGATAGAGTAAGAGAGAGGGAGGGAGATAGACACAAAGATGGAGGGGTGATAAAGAGGGAAGAATAAAGAGATGCACAAAGACAACTATTGATATTATATAGTATTATATAATATTGAATGTTATTAACCATAGAGAAATAGGAAGTAAGGATTTTATAGAAGTTAAGAGAAGTTGGATTTAGAAAGCCATGAATATTTTTAATTTCTATTTAAATAGATGCATTGATTTCATTTTAGATGTTGATTCCTGATCTTATTTGATTGATTGCACTAGATTCATTGGCTTCATTGTAGATGTTGATTTCTAATCTTATTTCTTTCCATGCACTAGATGAATTGATTTTAGTGTAGATGTTGATTCCTTATCCTATTTGATTGCTTGAAATAGATGTATTGACTTCACTGTATATGTTGATTTCTAATCCTATTTGATTTCCTAAATGCATTGATTTTAGTGTAGATGTTGATTTGATGTAACTAGATGTATGATGCACATTAATTTCAAAGTAATTAGATTAATAGCGTGCATTGATTTTAGCGTAAGCACAAAAAAATATTGACAATGTGCAGTGATTTATGTGTTACAGTAATTCAACCATAAATAAAATACCTGAATTTTCATCTTAAATAAAATGTACACTTAACTGAAATGTTTTCTTCTCTGAACTGTAAATTATTTATAATTCACAACATTCTTATTATTCCCATTTTCCAGCATTCAACATTGTTAGTCACTTTGCATTCAAATGAGGTAATTGAGAAAACAACTACAATTGAAACTTACTTGGGGTTTAACACTCCATAAGTCACAATGATTAACATTGGAGAAATGTACTATTAATATTGGAGAGCACAAGAGAGAAGGTATGAGAATAGCTCGAGTTAAATATTTTCATGGTCTATGATTTTAACCGTCCTCTCCATATGATCAATATGAAAATAAGGCAAAACTAACAAGTGTGACAATAAAAACAATAGAAGAAATAGTGTGAGAATGATCACAATGAAGACTATTCGTAATTGATTACATTCCTATTATTTACATTTTCTATCATTCAATGTTGTTACATTATTACTTTGCATTCAAAAATTTGGTTTCATCATGTTTCATCATTTAAGTTATTAGCAATCTTTGTCATTTGAAAAATTTGAGGTACATCAATAAATTTAAGAATAAAATGACCACATTGAATCTTAGACATATTTAGAATATTTAAAATGATATGAAAAATTATATGTTCAACAAATTTTGTATGACCGAGCACTACCAGCCTAGGTCTATCTTAACCCAAGATGTATAAGAACCAAGAGGGGCCAAATATTTTGAGGTGCAAACCTTTCCTCAAGTTCGACACTGAAAAACGAGTTTTCCACGTCAAGAGATATGATACCTCTCGACACTTGATAGATCCCGAGTTAAGAGGGATCTTGTCTTATAAATAAAATATTCCAACATTCATATTAAGTAAAATATTTCAATGTCAACTATGCATATATGTACATATTAAAAAAATTAAAGTGGTGTCACTACTTTATATTTTCGCCCATTTTTATGTATATTTTTCATCAATTTTGTTTAAAATATAACAATTTAAGTTGTTTATTCTACACAATATATATATATATATATATATATATATATAGAGAGAGAGAGAGAGAGAGAGAGAGAAAGAGAGAGAGAGAGAGACTATGTGTGTTTTTCCAATTTTTGCACTGTCAAAAATATGTTTCTATATCAAAAGATTTGATGCTTGATCCATAGTTAAAATAGATTTATACTCAAAATATTTCAAATGGTATTTATCATACAATATATATATATATATATATATATATATCTTAAATTTTTATATTATAACTTTTTTGGTATATCTTACATATATATATATATATATATATATATATATATATATATATATATATATATATAAACAAACTTTTATCAAGGAAAGTATAGCAAATATTAAACATCATATAACAAGTTAATAAGTTAATATATATATATATATATATATATATAATTAATAATATATTAAGCAACTAAAACGGTGTTAGCAAGTTAATGGTTAACTAATTATTTTTACTAAATTGAATGAAAATAAAATAATTGTTAACAAAAAAAAATAAAACAGTGAATCATATGGTAGTTTATGTTAGGGTAGTCTAAAAAACCTTATAAATTAGTATGGAAAATAATCGCAAGATTATGACAAATTTAGGAGAATCAAGATATTCTTGATGGTGTTGAATCCATTTCTAATATCATAATGTTAAATTCATTTCATATTCTTGATGATGCTAAATTCATTTCCATCATTAAAAAAAATTATAAAAAAAAATAATTTTTCTACCAAATTCTGAAAGAAAACTGCCATCTTGATAAAACCGCCTTAGTAGACAACCCCTCCCCTTTATATTTCGCTAGTACACAATGATTACTATTTACAATATACATAATTTATGTTGAATGTGTAGACACTAACCATTTTTAAATAATTTATGATTGGACGGTTCCACAAGAGATTCCTCGTTAATCAATTAGGTCGGATGGTCATAGTTAATTGATGGCTCGAGTCTTGAGATTCCTCGTTAGTCAATTAGGTCGGATGGTCATAATTAATTGATGGCTCGATACACAAGACTCCAAAGCAGCATGTCTTGATGTGAGTGACATTACTTTACAATGCATATATGTTTGTATATTCCAATCCAATTGTACATTTCATCGGCGTATACAACGTCATTGTGCAAGTCAACTCTTGCCTGGGAAATTTGCAATGACATCCATCTCCATTGTTAAAATAAATATTTTCTTTTAATGTCGAACGGTGGTGCTTCTTTCACTATATGGTTTTCCCATTTCAGCAAATAGGAAGAATGAAGAATTAGTGGAGATGGGAGTTTGTCAGGGGAAACTGAAAAAGTTCATGCCCCATCTTTCACAGGTTGTAGTTCAGGTGGCATATGCAGGGATGTATATCCTCAACAAAGTCGCTCTGCAACATGGAATGAACAACTTCGTCTTTGTTACATACAGACAAACTGTTGCTACGTTGGCCATTGCTCCTTTTGCTTATGTTCTTGAACGGTATGGATTTTCTAACTTTATAATACCTTGCAGGAAAAATTATACATTAGAAGGGGATATAATTCCACTAGTCCATGATTTCTACTATGAGATATATACTTCATACAAATCATAAGTTGGAAAATAGTAGAAGGGTCCAAGATGTTTATATAAAATAGAACCTCATGTTTGTCTGCTGGGGTCATTCTGTAACACAAGTAATTTCATTTCTGTTGTGTTGTGCTTGATTATGTGACTGAAGGGATATAGTCACAAAAATTAATAATGTAAGGGTTTTCCATTATGCTCCAGTAGTGCTTGAATATATGCCAAGGAAATCTTTATCCTTGTTATCGTATATCCTTTGATGGGTATCTGAAAACTAAAGTTGTGAATGCAAGATAGAGGATGCGAGAGAGGGATGCCAACTCAAATTTGAAGTGTTAATAGTTGCAAGCCTTCCCTCTAATCACAACTTCTTTTGCTTCCTCCTATTTCATTTCTGACTCGCTTCGCTGAATTGCTACCATGTTGCAGGGGATTGTGATTGTATATCTGATGTTTTTAGCATAGGCCACGGCCAACCATTATTAGATGTATTCAGATGTTATCATTAGGATTGTGTCAAGTTCAGCATAGTTTGGATGTTTTTTGGGATAGTTTAATTTCACAAAAGTGGTTGAGAACTCCTCTCCACTAAGTTTGAACATGACGTGATAGGAACTAAAGCTTAAGTATGTATGTTCCCATAAATTTTAAACCTAAACAATTGGAGAATAAAGCCTACACAAACCAATTGGACTACACCTCATAAGTATGCATCTCCTTTGACTAAACCCTACTCAAACTAATGGTTTTACTTCTCATCGATATATCTCCTTTAATTTAAAATTCGATATTTTTTTGAGGAAATTTTTCAATCTTTCAAGTAACAAGTGCAATAAATGCAGGCAATATCATGAGACCTTTGGCAGGAAGATTAAAAGATTGAACTAGTTCACCAAACTGCTGCAATATGAGAAGGAGATTCCAGATTATCTTCCTTAAATAAACCTCTTGTAACTTGAGAAGAAGAGACACTTCATCATTCAAATCTGTTGAATGTTATTCTGATCTAACCATAGTTGCATACTTGTTGTTGTTATTATTTCGTTCATTTTCTCACAACACAAACATGTGTTGCATGAAGCACTATCAATTAGCTAAGTAAAAGTAGCTTAGATTTTTAGAATTTGGTTATTTTATCCATTGTAAAATTTATAAAATTATTTAGGTAATATTCACATTCAATTTTCCACGTGTTTCAAACCAACAAGTGTGTTACATCATCAAGACTAGGTGAGAGATCAAATCCTGAAATTAACTTTAAATAGATGTAGAAATGGCTAAACTAGCTATTAGAATGTAAAAATGGCTAATAAATTATCTCCACGTTCTTACATTCTCTCACACATATCATTCTCGATATTATAGTTGTTAACACACCCTCTATATATGATTGTTGCAGACACCAAATACCACCTATGACATTGTCCATATTTGTTTAGATTTTCTTGCTTGCCCTCTGCGGGTAAGTGTGGTTGCAATCAGTGTATTGATGTTGTTGTTCTTTCTGTAATGCTTTCAAAAATACAAATCAAGCAGGGGACTGAACTCAACTCAACTGGAGAGCACTTTTTGTTGTATGCAGAATTACAATCAGTCAGAAATTTTGCTTAGAGGGATTGTACTACACTAATTCTCTTTTTGCTTCAGCAATACTAAATTTAATCCCACCCATCACGTTTGTGATGGCCACTAGCCTAATGTAGAAGTTCGATCTCAATAAATTCCTCCAGTTGCAATTACCATCTTTAAATTTTCAAATAGGAATTCTATTGAGCTTAACTAAGTTGGGTTTAATCCCTTGGTCATTATTATTCAATTGTGACTCGTTCAGATTGGAGAATGTCAATATTAAGAGCAGGAGAGGGCAGGCAAAGGTTGTGGGCATCATAATTTCTATAGGTGGGGCAATGGTGATGACATTATATAAGGGGCCTGAAATTAAAATGCTTAGATTCAATCTAAATGCATACAATTTCAAAGCAAGCAACACGGTTTTGGGTTCCATGCTGCTTTTCGGGGGCGTTGTCTCGTGGGCAGCATGGATTATATTTCAGGTGACCATCATCATGATTAAAAATGTCAAACAAAAATTTAGCCCAAAATATGTCCTTTAAAAATTCAACCAAAAACATTTGCTTTAAAAATTTAGCCCAAAATCCCTCCTTTGAAAATTCAACACAAAAAAAATTCTTTGAAAATTTAGCCCAAAAAATCTCCTTTGAAAATTCAGCCCAAAATATTTAGTATGAAAATTCACCCTAAATGAAAAAATGTGCAAAAAATAATGATTCAATTTTCGTTTATTTATAGATTTTACGAAATGTGTTTCTTGGAGGGGCTTCATTCATCTTTTTTGCGGTCGACGCAATGAGAAACCAAAAGTTCGGCCAAACTTTTCTGTCGTTAAAATTAACCAGACAGGACACAGAGAAAAGTTCGGCCGAACTATTACAAAAGTGCAGCCGAATTAAAACGTCTGCAACTATGCTATAGTTCGGCACTAAACCCATTTATTCAACTTTGGAATGGTTAAACTCCCTCAAATTTAATGAATTAACTGTCAGAAACAAGACTAACATTTGAAGAATTCAATGTACTTTCAATAGATATAAATTTTATGGAATTCCATAGATATTTACTATTTTAAATTAATTTTCTAATAAAATGGGAGCAAAATTTTTTTGAATGTCCTTATGATTTAGTGAAATCAAAATTTTGTATCTCCCAAAATACTCTGTAAAACAATTGAATAACTTAGTTAAATTACATTAATCCGTTGTCTGTAATGGGTAGGTTTTAGATTTTTATTTTATAACTAATATGCTGAGAAACTTGACTCTGAACGAAACATATTCAAAATATATGAAGTTTTTTCATATTGGTTCAATTAAAAAAATTCTAGTAATTATGATGTGTATCAGTTGGTTTCGTAAATATAACGATACCCAAGTAGAGTCTATATAGATTGTTGCAACACATTTTTTTTTTCAAAAAAACCAAGTTAACCAAGACTTTTTATGAATCTCTTGATTGTTACAGAACACACTCAAATAATTGCTAAGTTGACATATCAAATGTGAATAAAAAAATTCCAAAAAATAAGTAAGAGAAAGCTAATAAATTTTCTGACAAGTTTTATTTTTATTGTCAAATCAAATTCTAAATAGAATAATTGTTTTGGCTTGCAGAAAGTTGAAGAATTTCTAAAAATGATATTTTTTTCTCAAAAAAGGGCAAAAGGTGTAACCCAACTTCACATTTTCACCAACGAATGAAGCCAAACTAGATCCATCTTAACTTTGGATCTATTAAGCAACTAGTGGGATTAAATCTCTTAAGGCGCAAACATTTCCTCATTTATCCCTAAAAAAAGAGGTTTTGCAACTCGAGAGATTTGACCCCTCTCAACACTTAATAAATCTAGGGTTTATTTAAAACTAAGCTGGTTTTAAATTATTTAAATTGAAAATATGAGGGGTTTTCATTTAAATTTATGAAAACATATAATTTTATTTAATTTTAATATTATGTTGTTAATTATTATCTTCTTCTACAACTTAAATAGAAAATGTGTCATTTTTGTAGCATTAGCATGACATATATTAGCTGAAAATTAATAATATAAAGAAAAAATAAATATAACATTTAATAACAAAAATAATACAATGTTGATTCATTGTTAAAAAGAACCTACAATCCATCAAAGTTGGAGCTTCTCATAAAAATATATAAAAAAGTTATCATGGTGATTTTTATCTATAATTTGTAATTGTACTGAGTTGTGGTCTCTAGTCCTAATCCACTATGGTAGTGATGTTATAATGTTTAACTAGGTCAAAATAAAATAAAATTAAAAATAATTAATAATTATTTTAGATATCATTTTTTTGGGATTCAACTGCGTTAATTTAGTCATTCATTTATGACCATTTCCATGACAGGTAGTCGTAATTGACTAATTTTTAATTATTTTTGAATAGTCCACTTAGCACTCATTACATCGGGGGATGCTCACAGGGGTGAAGAAGTGGGATTGAAACTAGTGAAATGAATCACATAGCGTCAATCATCACTTCCCAGGAGGTCACCCATCCTAGAACTCCTCTGGCTCAAGCACGCTTAACTGTGGAGTTTTCCCCACAATCAAGTCCACTTAGCCTGCTACCCCATTTGCAAAACCTTAGCAACTATTGTGCCTCATGAACTATTCAAGAAGAGATCCCTTTACTCTTAATATTTTTAAGTATGAGGGTTTTCGTAGTGCATTATATATTAGATATCATTTTTTTGGGATTCAGCTGCATTAATTTAGTCATTCATCTATGACCATTTCCATGAGAGGTAGTCGTAACTGACTAATTTCTCATGATTTTTGAATAGTCCACTTAGCACTCATTTCATCGGGTGATGCTCACAGAGGTGAACTAGTGAAATGAATCACATAGCATCAATCATCACTTCCAAGGCTTGCACCCGGTAACCAGGACTTCCCGGGAGGTCACCCATCCCAGAACTCCTCTGGCTCAAGCGCGCTTAACTGTGGAGTTTTCCCCACAATCAAGCCCACTTAGCTTGCTACCCCATTTGCAAAAACACGGTTACCGATGAAATAGGTAACCTGACCTCAAAACGGGAACTCTAGCCCAAAAAGACTCAAAAAACATGAAAAAACACCCAAAAAAAAAAAAAAAAGTGTATTCCGTAATGCACTTGGTTTTTTTTTAAGGTCAATTTTCAACATTTTATAAAATTATGCTAAAAACAAAATTGTTTCTTGAAAAAAGAATTGAAAAAACACCCTCAAAACAAAATTAGTTGATGTTGGAATAACAAAAAAAAATAAATTGTGTCATATTTTTGACATTTTAAAAAATAGAAATAACATTTTTTAATTTTTAAAATTCAAACATTAAAAAAACTTAAAATTTAAGAAAAAAAATAAATTTAAAAAATAAAACATTTTAAAGCTTAAAATTTAAAAATATATAGGAATAAAAAAATTAAAATAAAAACAAAATAAAAATTTTAATTCAAACATTAAAAAAACCCAAAATTAAAGATTAAAATTTCAAAATGTATAGAAATAACAAAATGAAATAAAATATTAAATTATAAAAAAAAAAGAAAAAAAAAATTATAAAAAATAAAATATAGTAATTGAATTTAAAAAAGAAAAAGAAAATGTTTATTAAATTAAAAAATTAATTAAGAATGAAAAATGAAAAATAAAATACAATAAAAATATTAAATTTAATATATATATATATAAAAAACAAATGGATTTTAAAAAATAAAATAAATTATATATATATATATATAGATATACATGAACTTAAATTAAAAATACATATATTAGATTTTATTAAATTTAAAAAAAAATGTTAATATTAAAATAACAAATTAAATTAAAAAAAATATTAAATTTTAATAAATAAATGAATAAACAAATAAATTTTGAAAATTAAAAATAAAAATAAAATAAAATTGTTAAAATAAAAAGTTAAAAACTTTAAAAATCAATTAAAATTGAAAATTTGAAAAAAATAAATTAAATAAAATATATTAAATAAAAAATAAATTAATTTGAAAATATTAAGTTACAAAAAAAAAATCTAATTTTAAATACACAATTTTAATTGAAATAAAAAAAAAATATAAAATTTTTATGTAATTAAAAAATAATAATAATAAAAAAATATTAAATTCAAATTAAAAAAATAAAAAATAAAAATAAAAATAAAAATAAAATAATATATATATATATATATGTATATATATATATATATATACACACACACAAAATTTAATAAAAATTATTAACAAAATTTAGAAAAAAAAAAAAAATTAATAAAATTAAAAAAACAAAAAAAATTAAAACAAATTAAATTTCAAATACAAAAATTAAATTAAAAAAAAATGATTTTAAATTTTTTGAATTAAAAAAAAAAAAAAATGATCGTGGTCGAGCCGCTAATCGGCCTCCCACCCAGGAGGTGGTGGAGGCCGGCCGCTGGGTGGGAGGCCGATTTCGATTCCAAGAATCAGCCTCCTGCGACGGGAGGCTGATTCCGGGAATCACCCTCCCACGGTGGGAGGCCGATTTCGGGAATTGCCTTCCCACCACAAAATCGGCCTTCCGCGACAGGAGGGCGATTCCCAGAATCGGCCTCCCCCGGAATCGGCCTCCTGCGGTGGGAGGGCGATTCTCGGAATCGGCCTCCTGCCCAGGTGGGGGCGGACGGCAACGGCTGGGCGGGCGGGGGGATGCATGCAGCCTCCACAGCTGCCCAGCGGCCAACCTCCACTGCCACCTGGGCGGGAGGCCGATTGGCGGCGCCACCACGATCAAAAAATTATTTTTTCTTTTATTTTTTTTAATTTTTAATATTTTTTTTTTTAATTTGATTTTTTTTTTAATTCAAAATTTTTATTTTAAATTTAATTTCTTTTTTTAATTAATTATTTTTTAAAATTTAAAATTTATTTATTAAATTTTAATTTAATTAATTTTTTTTTTAATCTTTTAGTTTATTTAGCTTTTCATTTTTAAAATTTATAAATTGTTTCCTTTAAAAAAAAAAACAGTAAATTTATGGATATTTATTTTTTAATTATTTGCACGTGGTTTTTTTCAATTTTTTTGTTTTTTTAATCATAGTTTGTTTTTTTTCTTTTTTTTCTTTTTTTCTTCTTTTTTTTTTTTAAATTTTAATTTTCTTTTAAAATTTTATTTTATTTTATTTATTTATTTGTTTTTTTTGGTTAATTTTAAAATTTGTATTTTTTTTCTTCTTATTATTATTTTTTTAATTTAAAATTTAAATTTAAATTTTTTTTATCTAAATTTTAATTTTGTAATTTAAATTTTATATATATATATATATATATATATATATATATGGTTTTTTTTAATAACTTAGAAAAAATTGTTTTTGATGTTTTTCTTTTTTTTTTCTTTGTTAATTTTTGTTTTTTTCTTTAAATTATGTGTTTTTTCTTCAAATTCTATCATTTCTTTTGATATAATTTTCGTTTCATTTTGTTTTTTTTTTTTTTTTCAAATTTATTTATTTTTGTTTAAATTTTTTATTTTTACGAGTTAATTTTGTTTTTTTTACATTTTTGTTGGTTTTTTTTATTGTTTTATATATATTTTTTTATCTAAGTTTTGTGTTTTATTACCAATATTAAAATCACCACTCTAAAAAAAAAGGTTGATGTTGAATCAATACGTTTCAAAATTAGCATAAAAATCACCGCTCTAAAAAAAAAAGTTGATGCTACATCAATACGTTTCAAAATTAGCATGAAATCACTAACATTTTAAAACAAATATTCATACTTCATAAATAAAAGTATTAAAGTGTCAAAAATGTGCTAAAAAAAAAAGAAAAGTGATTCTGCATCACCACTTTTCAAAATCGGGTGCTTTTTATGCTACCAAAAAAAAGTAGGTAATAGTGCGGTTACCTATTTAATCAGTAACAGTGTTCAAAACCTTAGCAACTATTGTTCCTCATGAACCATTCAAGAAGAGATCCAACAACTACACCAAAAGCTCGAACTGTTAGTGAGGGTGGCATCTTAGAGTGTTAAGGGTGGGCCTAACCCCACCGGAGCATCTGAGGGCGGGGGCCCTTGCGCAACACCCCTCATTACACAGACCCAGACACGTGGTTGTGGGCCCTACCTGCACACGGGATATTACAACCCACCACGCTCCACGAGTCTTGACCTCGAGACCTCGGCTTTGATACCACGTAGATCCAACCACTACACCAAAAGCTCAAACTGTTAGTGAGAGTGGCATCCCAGGGTGTTAAGGGTGGGCCTAACCCCACCCGAGCATCTGAAGGCAGGAGCCCTTGCGCAACACCCCTCATTACACATACCTGGACATGTGACCGCGGGCCCTACCCGCATACGAGATATTACAATTAGGCATTAGGATAATGGCCAATTTAACTTTGAAAATTAAATTCAATCTATAAAAGCTAGCTTTTAGATTAAAAAATTAATTTATTAATAATTAAATATATCTATATATTTATTTTATATATATACTTAATTAATTAATTAAGTCAAAACAGTTAAGAGATAATGGCCATCCTGGTGTCTTTACAGCAGCCAGCAAAGATATTTGATTTAGTTAATGTCGTTGCAATATGTAACAACAAACGTTGAATAAGATTAACAACATTGTACAACATATATAGATATATCTTAAAAGAATTTAAATAGATTGTTCAATTTATGCTTAACATATTTTTATATTTATGTTAATTAAGATGATATGTAAATGTTAAATGTTTATGAATATTTACATTACTACAACATCATTTTTATACTCGGTTTTAGAGCAGTTCTTGGCACAATAAGAGAGAAGTGTAATTCATTCAATTTTTAATATAAAGTGATATGTAACATTCAAAAAACATTAACAATAATAAAAATATTTAGGTGATAAATACAATATTCCACTATGCAAAGTTAAGAAATATTTATGTGTATTTAAAAATACATTAATAACAAAAAATATTTAATATGGACATTGTGGTTCACTAATTTGAGAGGTGCTCTAAAGCCCAGTATAGTGGCAGATGTAAATGCATAAATGTTTGTAAACATAAATATTTAACATTTAACATTAATATTTATATGTGGACCCTTAAAAAATAATAATAGGTTAAAATTAATATAGTGTAAATGCATAAATGTTTGTAAACATAAATATTTAACCTTTAACATTAATATTTATATGTGGGCCCCCTAAAAAATAATAATAGGTTAAAATTAATATAGAACCCCATATGGGGGAGATGTTGTAGTGTTCGTAAATGAATGTAAATGTTTAATTATTAGCTCAATTAATAATAAAAACGATAAAAAGTAAAAACAATAATAAAATTCAATTTGTTATATTGGTATTTTGTTTTGAAGGGGTCTCTCTAACAAGTTAGAAATTATTCTTTGAATCCCAAAAATGATATCGAATTAGAAATTATGCTTTGGGAAAATTTGCATAAATAATTATAAATTACAGTGGTCAACCCTAAATTAATAGTGGCCACATATAGTGTTTCTTTGGCAATAACTAATAACTTGATATGTGAAGTGGATAACTAAATTGTTTGCATAAATTTTGGTAGGTAGGTACCACTAATAAGTCTACACAATTATAGTTTTACTCTTACACATGTGCTGAGGAAAATATAAATAATGGTTCTAAGTAACTCTTGCTAAGTATACATCTTGGGCATGGATAGTCTTTCTTTGGCAAGAACAAATAAATTGATATGTGAAGTGGATAACTAAATTGCTTGCACAAATTTTGGTAGACTTGCTTAAATTATGGTGAGAAGTAATTGACTAAATTGCTTGCATAAATTTTGGTAGGTAGTAACCACAAATAAGTCTACACAATTATAGTTTTACACTTACACATGTAGTGAGGAAAACATAAATAATGGTGCCAAGTAACTCTTGGTAAGTATATTTATATACATATTATTTATATTGTTTTTTTATCCAATGACTTGATTAAATTATGGTGAGAAATAATTGATAGTGAATATATTATTTAGTTGAGTATACTTTATTTTCAGGGATTTTATTTTTGGATGGTTTTCTTGCAAAGCTTATGAATAAAAAATCACTACACAAATCTCTAAAATAATGCATGAATATTGCAACTATATCCATAAATTATGACATAAAATATTAATGAAATTATCCACATGACATTATATTGTACAAAGGATTGAATAGGAGCTTCAATTTATGGTCCAATTAAATGTTTGAAAAATAGTTTTTTTAATAATATTGAAAAGAAATATTTATTTTCAAAGTTAAACACTATAATTTTCATTAGTCAATGTTAACCTAATAGTGATCAACAAGCAAATTGATTGTTTGAGTTATTCCTTGGTAGGAACTAATAATGATTCCATAACCATATTTAAATTTAAATAATAAACACATAAAAACTTATTACTTACAATAAACTAAAATATTACAAGATTCTTAACCATGGATACTCACCTCCAATTTACCACGGATATTATTAGCTTGTAAATAGTTTTGCTACAATACCACGTGCCAATACCATAGCTTATCAATAGCACATGCCCAAAAATCATAATTCATTTCATAATAATAATAAAAAATGTAGGATATGTGAGACCTTACTTATATCGTTGACTACACAGAGTGACAATTCTCGATCATATGGAGAGAGAGAGAGAGAGAGAGAGAGGAGGGGGAGGAGAGAAGGAGAGGGAAAATTCTCGATCATATGGGGAGAGAGAGAGAGAGAGAGGGAGAGGAGGGGGAAGATAGAAGGAGAGAGGATGGAGAGAGAGATGGAGTTGGAGGGGAAAAAAGAGGGAGTGAAGAAAAAATACATAGAGAGATAGAGGTGGAGAGAGAGGGAGTGCCAACAAAGAGATGGAGAGAGAGTGAGGGAGAGAGGAGATGAAGGAAGAGGGAGAGAGAGGAACATAAGGGGAAGAGAGAGAGGGAGACATAGAGATGGAGGGGGGAGAGAAGGGGAGAGAGAGAGAATGAGAAAGGGAAGAAGATAAAGACAGAGTTGGAGGGTAGAGAAAAAAAGAAAGAGAGAGAGAGAGTGATGGCGTGGAGAGATAAATGGGGATAGGAAAGAACGGGAGAGAGAGAAAGGAAGAGAGAGAGAGTAATTGAGAGAGAGAAGGGGAGAGGGAGGGAGAGAGGGATGTAGTTCGAGGGGGAGAGAGAGAGAGGGGAGAACAAAGACATAGAGAGGTATAGGTGGAGAGTGAGGGGGAGTGCTGAGGGAGAGAGAGTGAGAGAGACGAGAGGAGGGAAAAGAGAGAGAAGGAGAGGATAGAGGGAGGGAGGGAAAGGAAAGAGAGAGAAAGGAGACACGTAGATGAAGAGGGAGAGAACAGAGGAGACAAAAGGAGAAAGGGAGGGATATAGTAATAGAGTTGGAGGTAAGAGAGAGAGAGAGAGAGAGTGAGAGAGTGATGAGGGGAGAGACAGAGGAAGGTGGGAGAGAAAGGGATAGAGATGAAGGAAAAGAGAGAGCACTTGAGAGAGAAAAGGAGAGAGGGAGGGAGAGATAGATGGAGTTTGAGGAGGGAAGAGAGGGAGGTAAGAAGAAAGAAATAAAAAGAGAAAGGTGGAGAGAAAAATATTGTGATAAGGGAGAGATGGAGAGAGATTGAGGGAGAGAGGAGAGTGGGAAGGAAGAGAGAGGTAGAGAAAGGGAGAGAGAGAAATAAGGGTTAGAGAGAGAGGGAGAGGAAGAGGGAGGGAGAGAGAGACAATGAAGGAGAAATGGTAGGGGAAGAGAGAGGGAGAGAGAGACAATGAAGGAGAAATGGTAGGGGAAGAGAGAGGGAAGAAGAGAGAGGCAGAGAGAGAGCAAGAGGCACCGAGAGAGGGATATGGGAGAGAAGGAGTGGGAGATAGAGTAAGAGAGAGGGAGGGAGATAGACACAAAGATGGAGGGGTGATAAATAGGGAAGAATAAATAGATGCACAAAGACAACTATTGATATTATATAGTATTATATAATATTGAATGTTATTAACCATAGAGAAATAGGAAGTAAGGATTTTATAGAAGTTAAGAGAAGTTGGATTTATAAAGCCATGAATATTTTTAATTTCCATTTAAATAGATGCATTGATTTCATTTTAGATGTTGATTACTGATCTTATTTGATTGATTGCACTAGATTCATTGGCTTCCATGTAGATGTTGATTTCTAATCTTGTTTCTTTCTGTGCATTAGATGAATTGATTTTGATGTAGATGTTGATTCCTTATCCTATTTGATTTCCTAGATGCATTGATTTTAGTGTAGATGTTGATTTGATGTAACTAGATGTGTGATGCACATTAATTTCAAAGTAATTAGATTAATAGCATGCATTGATTTTAGCGTAAGCACAAAAATATATTGACAATGTGAATTGATACCTGAATTTTCATCTTAAATCAATTGTACACTTAACTAAAATGTTTTCTTCTCTGAAATGTAAATTATTTATAATTGACAACATTCTTATTATTCCCATTTTCCATCATTCAACATTGTTAGTCACTTTTCATTCAAATGAGGTAACTAAGAAAACAACTACAATTGAAACTTACCTGGGGTTTAACACTCCATAAGTCACAATGATTAACATTGGAGAAATTTACTATTAATATTGGAGAGCACGAGAGATAAGGTATGACATTTACTACAATAACTCGAGTTAAATATTTGAATGGTCTATGATTTTAACCGTCCTCTCCATGTGATCAATATGAAAATAAGGCAAAACTAACAAGTGTAACAATAAAAACAATAGAAGAAATAGTTTGAGAATGATCACAATGAATACTATTCGTAATTGACTATATTCCTATTATTTATATTTTCTATCATTCAACGTTGTCACATTGTTATATTGCATTCAAAAATTTTATTTCATCATGTTACATCAGTTAAGTTATTAAGAATCTTTGCCATCTAAAATTGGAGGTAACTCAATATATTTAAGAATAAAATGACCACATTGAATCTTCGACATATTTAGCATATTTAAAATGATATGAAAAATTATATGTTCAACAAATTTTGTGTGACCGAGCATTACCAGCCTAGGTCCATCTTAACCCAAGATGTATAAGCACCGAGAGGGGCAAAATATTTTGAGGTGCAAACCTTTCCTCAAGTTCTACACTGAAGAAAGAGTTTTCCATGTCAAGAGATATGATACCTCTCAGTTTTCCACGTCAAGTGATATGATACCTCTCGAAGCTTGATAGATCCAAATTTAAGAGGGATCTTGCCTTATAAATAAAATATTCCAACATTCATATTAAGTAAAATATTTCAATGTCAACTATGCATATATGTACATATTAAAAAAATTTAAGTGGTGTCATTACTTTATATTTTCGTCCATTTTTGTGTATATTTTTCATCATTTTTTTTTTTAAATATAACAATTTAATTTGTTTATCCTACACAATATAAAATGTGAAGCTGGGTTACACTTTTTGCCCTTTTTTGAGAAAAAATTTTCATTTTTTTCGGTTCTTCAACTTTCTGCAAACTATAACAATTTTTCTGTGTAGAATTTCATTTTGCGATAAAAATAAAAGTTGTGAGAAATTTTGTTAGCTTTCTATTACTTATTTTTTGAAAAAATTTTATGCATATTTGATATGTCAACTTAGCGTTTCTTTGAGTGTGTGTTTCTTAACAATCAAAGAATTCATAAGAAGTCATGTTATGTCGTAACGTTGTATTCATTGAAAATTTGTGTTTTTGAAAAAACAAAATGTGTTACAACAATCTAGACAGAGTTTACTTTGGTTTCGTCATATTTACAAAGCCAATGGATGCATATCATAATTACTAGAATTTTTTGAACTGGTCCAATACGAAAAACTGCGTATTTTTGATATGTTTCGCGTGGAAACAAATTTATTACCATACAAGTTATAAACTAAAAATCTAAAAGCTACCCATTAGAGTCAACGGACCAATGTAATGCCCCATATTTTTTTCAATTTTTTTTACAATGTATTTTGGGAGACACAAAATTTTGATTTCACTGAATCACGATGACCCTCACAAATTGTTTACACTCATTTTATTAGAAAAATAATTAAAATTAATAAACGTTTACGAAATTCCATAAAATTTATATTTCCTGAAAGTAGATTCAATTCTGAAAATGCTTGTCTTAGTTCTGACAGTTAATTAACAACTTTTCATGGAGTTTAATCAATCCAAAGTTGCAGAACCGTTTTCAGAGCCTGGTTTTGCGTGATTGGTGACGCGTTAGTTTGGTCGAACTATTAGTGAAAGTTCGGCCGAACTATTTTTTCCGCTTACTAGTCGTTAAAACTAACATCTTAATAGTCCGACTGAACTTCTTATCAAAAGTTCGGCCGAACTATTGTGCAATTCTCCGTCAGCCGGAAATTTTTGTGGAGCCCCCTACAAAACACATATTTCGCGTCAATATAAATTGCCACGAAATGATTCACAACTTTCGCACATTTCACACTTCATTTCATTTTACAACTTGGTTTCAATTCAAAAACTTTTCTTCAAAGTTTGGGTTTAAAATTTTTTTTTGGAAGACATTTTCTGGAGGCGGCGTGATTTTTCTTGGAGGTTCAAAGTTTGAGTTTAAAGAACTTTTTTGGAAGACATTTTTTAGAGGCGACGTGATTTTTCTTGGAGGTATGTACGTGTTTTGTGTTGAAATAAATCTTTTGAGCTTCTTTGTTCAAAAATTTTTCTTCACATTTTGGATTTAAAGAATTTTTTTGGAAGACATTTCTTGGAGGCGGTGTGATTTTTCTTAGAGGTATGTACGTGTTTTGGATTGGATTATGTATTTTTTAGAAAATATTTTTTTAAATTAAATATTTTGTGATATTGTTTGTAATTGAGTTATTGTCTAATTTTTTGAAGGAAATTTTTTTAACCTCATACCCTATTATCATGGGAAATCGAAGAACTTGTGTGAGAAAATATGATCGAAAAAGAAAGCCTGAGGAACGTAGAGAAGAGACGAGACAATATTGCAAAAGAAAGTTAGAAGCTCTCTCAAATATTGAAGAGAAAAATCAACCTCAAGCAGAAATTGAAGCAGGTATGTAAATGTAAATATTACAGGATCTATTGATATATATTTAAAATTTTCCTAATGTAAAATGTGAAGCTTAATTTTTATTTGATGAACTAGTTTGAAAAATATTTTGTTTGATGTAAACAGACAAAGATATTCCTCAAAATATTGAAGAAGAAAATCAACCTCAAGTAGAAATTGAAGCAGGTATGTAAATGTAAATATTATGATCTATTGATATATTTTTAAAGTTTTCCCAATGTAGAATGTGAAGCTTAATTTTTATTTGATGAACTAGTTTGAAAAATATTTTGTTTAATGTAAACAGGCAGAGATACTCCTCAAAATATTGAAGAAGAAAATCAACCTCAAGCAGAAATTGAATCGGGTATGTAAATGTAAATATTATGATCTATTGATATATTTAAAATTTTCCTAATATTTATTGACATATTTTTTAATTTAGTTATTTATTGAATATGTAATATTTTTTCGAATATGTACAGATGAAATCACTATCGATAATGAGATGTTAGAAAATGTCGACACTCACACATATGGAGATAAAAAACCTGACTATGTTATACGATATCGTGTCGATAAAATTTTGGAAATGTTTTTCAAAACTGAGCAAGTGACAGTTCAAGCTCAAATGTTGAAAGGTCTCCTATCATCAAGAAAATTAAAAGAAGCGACGACACTATTGGGTATTCGAAAATCAACCAAAGATAAAAAAATGAAAGAAGAGGTGATAAAAAATATGAGTAGTGCTATAGAGTCAATTAAGAGATCTAGAGATAAATATGTTTCAAATATACGTAGAGGAATACAAATGGTAATGGTTTCACCAAGTACTCAAGAGAATCGTTTGAATCTAACATCTATGGCACGAGCACTAGGAACCTCGCGAAAAACTCTGCACAAACATCGAAAATTTCGACTGCAAATAGACGTAAATGATGAACTCGCTTGTTGGAGAGCTATTTGTAGGCAACCATACAAAGATAGACTTGGAGAAGATGTTAAAAAAATAATATATGAATATTGGAAGAACAATTCACGTGTTTCACCCACTGCAAGACATGTGATGCGAAGAAGAATAGCACGAAATCAATACGAAGAACATGAAAAACATCTCTTGGAAACCACTTAAATAGAGTTATTCAACAAGTTCAAAGAAGAGAATCGTCAAATTCAAGTTTCACTCAGTGCTTTTGTTCAACAAAAACCATGGTATGTAAAACCTATCACCGTACGCGACACTTGTTGTTGTTGTTATCATGTGGAATTTGAGTTATATTATGACACATTCCTTGATTTCGGTAGAACATTATGGAAGGATTCACCTCCTCCTTCCACTATCAGTGAATTCATATCTCAAATTCTATGTGAAAGAGAAAGCGATGAACTATTTTACAAAAAGAAATGTGTTGGTGGTAAAAAATGCGATGATTGTGGAAATTTAACTAAATTTCAAAACAAATATCGTATTGATATAAATGATCAATCATTGTCCAACATGAAAGTGAAATGGAAGAGATATGAATATACTAGTACATCGATTCAAGGTGCAGATAGTGTTAAAAGAATCCAATTATGAGAAGACGAAATTTTTCTAATAGACTTTTTGAGAAAGTTTGAAGAAGAAATTTACAAATACACCATGCATTCCCATAGAGCTCGATGGCAAGACTTTCAATTCAAAAAATCTCGTGAATTTTTTCCACCAGGAACCATTTTGTCAGTGATTGATTTTGCATAAAACTACACATTTGTTCCACAAAAAGAAATTCAGAGTGAATACTATCACTCTGACCAAGTCTCCATGCTCGTCCATATTCTATATAGAGATGCTGAACAAAATTTCGATCATATAGAAAGCACGAGTGAAAATCGACATATCATTAAAGAATATCATTTTTATATCAGTGACGATCGTACACATGATACATGTTTTGTACAACATTTTTTTGGAAGCATTTATGATTCATTGAAAAATCGTGGAATAACATTCAATGAACATTGGATATGGTCAGACGGATGCGCAGGTCAATTCAAATCTACACGATCATTTTTTTGGTTGTGTCGTCTTCATAAGAAAACCTGCATTAAACATTGTTGGAATTTCTTTGAGACTGGCCATGGAAAAGGAGAACATGACGGTGCAGGAGCATGCATAAAACGAGTACTTTGAAGATATCAAATGAACCACTTTGCACGCCAACTTGTGAACACTGAAGAAGTTGTTCAATCGTGCAAAAATGCTCTAAGCCATGAGATAAACCCATCAAGAGAAGTGCGAAGGTACATTCAATTTAATTTATATTGGAAATCTAATTTTAAACATTGTACATTTATCATGCAATGATTATTTTTAATTGTATTTTGATATCATATTTACAAATTCTTTTTCTAAATTTCCATATAAAGGTTTTTCTGGCATATTGGAATCGGAGACGTAAATAGATCAATTGGAAATGACGTTGGAACAATAAAAGGGACTCGAAAATTGCATTCAATTCAAACAAAATTGTCCACAAATGTGTTTGCATTGGATAAAAGAAAATATTCTTGTTTTTGTGATGTTTGCATAGACAACACAAAATCCAATGACGTCTGTGAAAACAAAATGTATGTGAACGATTGGAAACATACAGAGCTAAATACAAAGGGAAAAATGTCTGTTGCAGTGTTTGAAGAAATGGAATCAGATGAAACTACAATATCATCCGATGGTGATCGAGTTTCTGATCTTGTTAGAGAAGGTAACATTTGAATTACTTTTTAATGATTTAAAGATCTACAAATAAATTTAAATATGCATAATTAAATGTTAAATTTATTTTATTGTGCAGGAGATGTTTTTGCTGTAATTGCACCTATTGACAACGATGAAAATGTAAAGTATTATTTGATGCGTTGCACTGAACAAAAAATGAAATTATTACAAGACTATAATGATCACGGATTTCGGTATGACAAAGGGTCTATTATACTGAAAGGTTATTTTTTCAAACAAACTCGTCAAAGTGAAGACTTTGTTTACTTCGAAGACTATGAACCTGATTCCATAAGTTGTCAATATAGTCACTTGGTGTGTGCCGCACGCATAAAGTTGATAGAAGTTCAATCAAAGAAAAAATCAAAAATTAAGAAATGGAAAATGTCAAAATCCGATCATGAACGGATTATTGAAGATGGAATTCCATTAGAATTTTTTTGAGTGAAGTGTCCAACAATTTATTATCTTTGGATTAAATATGTTTTAGACCTTTCAGTACTCAACTAAAAATTGAGCTGCTTATGTTATTTGTGGTTTGCAGATGTTACAAATTGTTTGGGTACAAGCACGTGCTCTAGTATCAACTGAAAGTACTTTTTCTATACATGTGCATTGATTAAAAATGTTAAATATGTATTGGATATATATATATATTCTAGAATGAAATTAATTGTTCTTGTATATTAATTGTTCTTGTATATGTTCTCCGACCATATGGTACAAATTATTTCGCTTTATTTTGTAAAGTCAGATTCGGTCTCCATATGGCCTAGCCTCCAAGGGACGAGATAACAAGTGGTTGTCCCCACTTGCCCGAATCTCAGCTTTTAAGTACAATTTTACTGTTTATGTCAAGCATCTTACATGATGTCCTAGCCAAAGATAGATTCTCTTTGTTTCAAGTTTCTAGTAAAAGTTGTCACTGAATGCCCCGCTCGAACTCTTGTAGTAAACACCATACCTCATCTCTCTTGCTCTCCAATATTATTAAGTTTAATTATTATAACACAAAAATCGTTCTACATTATCAATAATTTTTTGCGCTTAAATTAAAATCAATGAACACTATTAATCCAATGTCTTTACAAGTAATGTATCATCATACATGCAATTATATCAAATTAGAAATCAACATATACAATGAAATCAATGGGGATTGTCTTGTTGCAAGTAACATAATTTCAATTTACCATATGTGAAAATGTAGGTTGAAACCATCCAAAACTTTAAGTTGTAAATTGAAACCATCCAAAACTTTAAGTTGTAAATTGAAACCATCCAAAACTTTAAGTCTTAAAACCCTTTCGATTATATATTGTGCATCATTAAAACATTTAACATTTAAATTTCATTAAATATCACATGCAAAATGTAGATTGAAACCATCCAAAACTCGAGTTTTAAAAACTTCACATGCCATGCCAATTATAATTCAACAATCCAACAAAAACATTTAACAAATTAAATATCACATGCCAAAGTCATTTCAAGTTTCCGGTAAAAGTTGTCACCGAATGAAGCATTTAACAAATTAAATATCACATGCTCACTCCTATCTTGAAGCAGCTCCAATGACCAATTCTTTAATGAATTCCAATGCACTAGACCAAAGTTGGTTCAACCTACTTGGTTTTTCACGCAAGAAATTCCAAGGATGGACTTTCTAGACAAACTGCTGAAATTGAAAAGCTTGACATGGAGATACGACAAGGTGAACAAAGACTTCAGGAACTTTTTATGGAAAGGGCTCACTTGAAGGAAAGAAGCACCACGTTGCAGGCTAAAGTCAAGAACATGGAAGATAAGATCAAGAGGGACTTTCTTGATCCAAAACCTATTGGTTTGAAGAAAGAAAATGCATGTGTTGGCACACTTGGAAAAAAAGACGACCACACTAAGAGGATTGGTGCACTTCATTTGGAAGGAGTCAATATATGTCGTATTGGAGCGATTAGACAGAATTCGAAAAGGAAAGAGCTTGAACCAATTCAAGCAGACCCAGGATCGAATTGTTCTATGGAGCTTCATGAGAAGAGATATGTGAAAAGCACTGTTAAGCCAAGGGCTAGTTCGAAAGACATATTGGAAGAGGAAATTTTGAAGAAGATTGCGAAAGTAAGGCGCAAAACAAGGAGGAGGAATGATGATGAAAGTTCCTTGGACTTGAGATTCATGTCTACAACCGTACATGGGAAAAAGTTCTCTACTTTGATAGACATGGGGGCTACCCATAGCTTCCTAAGTCGAAAGGCAGCTTCATCTCTTAGAAAGAGGAAGGCTAGCATCGAGAAAGAGTTGAGTGCTTTCAAGGCAGTCAACTCGAGGATGAAAGCAGTGACTGGTGTCATGAAAGGCACACATGTGAGAGTGGGGTCATGGTTTGGAAAGATAGACTTAAGAGTCATTGACATGGATGATCATTCTATGATGGACCATACCAATGATGGACCGAGACATTCTCTTAATTCTTGTGATCAATCTTAAACTATTTTATGAAAGATAGATAAACCATTTAAATATTTAGCTCAAACTCTTGTAGTAAACACCATACCTCAAGTCTCTCTTGCTCTCCAATATTATTAGGTTTAATTATTATTTAACACAAAAATCATTCTACATTGTCAATAATTTTTTGCGCTTACACTGAAATCAATGAACACTATTAATCCAATGACTTTATAAGTAATGTACCATCATACATGCAATTATATCAAATCAGAAATCAACATATACTGTAATGAAATCAATGGGGATTGTCTTGTTACAAGTAACATTCCAATTTACCACATGTGCAAATGTAGGTTCACATTCTATCATTCATGTAGTTTTAAAAACTTCAGATGGCATGCCAATTATAATTCAACTATCCAACAAAAATATTTAACATTAAATATCACATGTCAAATGTAATTCAGATGACAACATTACTTCACATTCACATGCCAAAAGTAATAAAACCATCCAAAGAACACTGAAATCAATGAACACTATTAATCCAATGACTTTACAAGTAATGTACCATCATACATGCAATTATATCAAATCAGAAATAAACATATATTGTAATGAAATCAATGGGAATTGTCTTGTTACAAGTAACATTTCAATTTACCACATGTGCAAATGTAGGTTCACATTCTATCATTCATGTAGTTTTAAAAACTTCAGATGGCATGCCAATTATAATTCAACTAGATCCAACAAAAAAATTTAACATTAAATATCACATGCCATGCCAATTATAATTCAACTATCCAACAAAAACATTTCACATTAAATATCACACATCAAATGTAATTCAGGTGACAACATTACTTCACATTCACATGCCAAAAGTACTAAAACCATCCAAAGAACATTGAAATCAATGAACACTATTAATCCAATGACTTTACAAGTAATGTACCATCATATGTATGCAATTATATCAAATCAGAAATCAACATATACTGTAATGAAATCAATGGGGATTGTCTTGTTACAAGTAACATTTCAATTTACCACATGTGCAAATGTAGTTTCACATTCTATCATTCATGTAGTTTTAAAAACTTCAGATGCCATGCCAATTATAATTCAACTATCTAACAAAAACATTTAACATTAAATATCACATGCCATGCTAATTATAATTCAACTATCCAACAAAAACATTTAACAGATGTCCAAAAATATGTCCAAAAAACATATTGTAATAAAATATGTCCAAAAATTGTAAATCTCACTCAAGTATCAAACTGTATCAAGTTTAACAAATTTTAAAACCATCTAAATTTTGAAATCATATCAAATCTACTATATATCTTGTCCATCAAATGGAGGATCTAGCCTCTGGGTCTCGGTTAGCTCCCTATCCTGTAAATAGGAAACCTACATACACAATGCACATGTACTTGAACATTAAAATTTGAAGTTTTAAAAATGAATGAGAATATATATATCTAGAACTTCATGTAAAAAACAAAATATAATAAAAAAATCACGCAATACTTCGTAAGGTTGCCTCTCCATTTGATGAACAGGATCTGCCATAGAAACATCTCCAGTGTTAACTTGTACAATATACATGTACAGTTAAATATAAATATATATATATATACATAAATAATTTATATAAATTAAAAACTTTCAAATGAAAATGCACGTGTACATATATAAACTTATTTGAACAATAATATTAAAAAAAAGAACTAAAGACAACTTCTTCAAATGCTGTGGATGTTCCTATCTCCGTCGCTAAAGTCCTCGGATTAAAAAAATCTCCTATACAAACCTAAATTCAAAAAATTTTAAATAACTCAAAATATAGATCTCTCTCTGTATATCTCAATTTTTAATGGAACTTTTTGAGGTAACATAAATTTTGAACTTGTGAAAAATTGTCCATACTTGTACATCTCCCAATGAAGTAGAAGGTATATCTCCTAAAGAAGAAGAAGGTACTGGCATCCCAAAAACATCAGACGGAATCGGTACCTGTTAAAACATTTTATCGAATTATATATATACATACATGTACATGTGTGGCAACAATTATTTATTTTAGAGTCACTTAAAAACACTAACATACATGTGCCAACATATCATGATGGTCAGACCCATCTGCATCGTTTGAACCAGAGGTCCCGAACGTAATATTAACATTTTCATCACGCATCATGCCTGAGAACTACAAATGGTGTTTTAACATATAATCATACATTTTTGTTAGATTAATGTACACATACAAATAAATGTATACATATGTACATACACATGTATTTATTACAAATTGTACACATGTATACATAAATATAATTTCAAACCCTAAGGTCACTAACACATACCGTTCTGGTGCCCTCTTCCTCACGAAAAATTAGGTCTTGCGGACCATTGCGACAATTTATTGCGTATGTTCGGAGATCTTCAACATTCATGTTGTAAATCTCCTCATCTGTATGATAAACAAAATTGGCACGTGCATGTTCACGTGCTCTTAGTCTATTTAAGCCAATATTGACTCCACTCAATCCGCTATGAACATTTTTGATCATAACATCTCTTGCTTCACGACTTATTTGAGAAGTCGCATCCATCTCTGATCGCAGGGTTTCGACTCGAGACGGTCGACTCACCAATGGCGGCTCAGGGCGAGGCAACTCCACATCTCGCTTAGCACCCTTACGTTGATATAATCGACCTCTCCCTGGGCCAAAAAATTCTGAAGGAAGGTCATTGTAGTCGGGTTTCATACCCAAATTTTTTTTTGCATAAAACATTTGTACAAAATAAAGAGGAACCTCATCGTTCCATGGAAGCCTTCCAAAGGCCGCAAGATGTCGACTATACAAATATTGTGCTTTGTCTGGGTGCTTGAAATACTGCACCTTCAACATTTTTCTTTTTGGCCCTTCCTTATAATTAAACATTGACTTAGCCTCCTCTCTTGAAACTCTTTTTTTTTATGTCCTGCCATTTATCGGGACCTATCACTGTTTCTCTTCTCTTTCTCATCACTTCTACAAACGAATCAGTCGTTGGCCCCAAATCTTTGTACACTTTTACCATTTCACTCAATGAATGTGTAACTATTTCTAGGCTTTGTCTACTCTCAGCAGGTAGAGACAAATCCTGGAGATCTCTTTGCAATTTTTCATAAAGGCTTTGACACCTTTGTAAGGTGCATTCCGCCATGTTCATTTCCCATGGTATATCAGTAATCTCAGCCGGATAAGTTGTGCTAGGTTGACAACCTTCTTCTTCAATGTAGCGCACTGCCCTGCGTCTTTTTTGACCACTGGCTCGAACATTTTCAGCCTCTGCATCAATATATATATAATTTCATATATTAGAAAAAACACGTGTAAAAAAAAGTTGTAAAAATTTAATGAAAAAATATTGAAATTGATGGCAACCTTGATGTTGTTGGTTAACATCATCTCCAACATGACCCTGCTGAGAACCAGCCCCAGAATGATGCTGCTGAGAACCAAACCCACAGTGACCCTGTTGAGAACCAGCAGCCGTTGATTGCTGGCCTTCGAGGGAATAAATATCACCCCCTTCCCGCAACCTGCTACCTCGACCGGTTGAACCTTGGCCACGCTCCATGGATGGAGTAGAAAGCCTTCTCCTCTTGCCTCCTAAAAATTAAAATATGAAACTTATTAACAACTAATTTCACTCACAAAATTAATAAAAAAATCAATTCCATATGTACACACATGTATGGAGATTTAAGATTATATTTAAATACCGTGAACATCCTCCAATCCCTGAGCCTCCATATGGGATTCGGCTGATCTTCGTCTTTCATCCTCCATGATATATATCTATTGGTCGACATTCACAAAATAGATTTCAAAAAATCAATACCTCGGAGTAAAATCCAGTTTGGGGCTGTTAAATCCAGTATGTTCTATATTTCTTACATTTCTGCCCTCCTATTTTTCTTTCCAACCAAGGTTTATAAAATAACATGAGAAGCAACATGAGACTTAGAACAATCATTTTCATTATCTATATGGAAGGAAAGAATGATTATATCCCCTTGATCTTAAGCTTATGTAGTTTGTCAATTTTTATCATATATTTTTTTGTAAGTGTAAATGTTTTTTTTATCTATAGTACAAGTCACGAGTTCCCCAATTTTACCTTATGTAAAGCATGATTCTAGGATTACTAAAATTTGTACTTGGTTTTTTAAGAATATATCAAATAAAGTTTTTGAGAAGCAAATATGGCTTGTTCCTTAGAATTTGGCACTTTGAATTTCCTTCCCCATATTTCTTGTTAATGATTATAACCTTAAAATGGCTAATATTGGTTTGTCATCATCATCTAAAAATGACTTGGCAGATGAAAATTTACCATGTCAATCATCATCACTTCACACCATCTCACACATGACCCCTTCTACATATTATATGCATGAATTTTTGAAATGTCATCCTCTCTACCTATCCCATGAATGATTGTGACAACAGGTGAATAAAATACAATTTATAATCAGAAGATAGTTTCTAGCTTGTCCTCCTCCATCCGCCCCATAGCTAGTGATTTCTCAATTTTCCACTTCCAACTTTCTATTCTTGAAATTCATTAGCAGCTAATTTTATCGATAGCCACACCACTATACATATAATTATCATATACACTACTACATTAATGAACTCTACGTTGTTTTTTATTGTAAAGTCCAATAACAAAAAATGTTAATTGAGTTTAGTAGTGTATATAACAATTTCTTTGACTTCCAAGTGTGTTGTGACTATTAGTAGAATTAACTACCAAAATGAATTTCCAAAATAAAATGTTGGAAGAGAAAAAATAGGCAATCACTAGATATGGAGTGGGTGGAGGAGGACAAACTTATAGTGATCCCTTCCTTATCAAATTTCCTTTATTCACCTAATGTCACAATCAATCATGGTCTAGATAGAAGGGATGACCTACCATAAATTAAATCATATAATGTGTAGAAGGGTCATATGTAGATGGTGTGAAACGATGATTACAAACATGATAATTTTTCATCTACTAGGTCATTTTCAGATGATGATTACAAACCAGTGCTAGCCCATCAAAGGTTATAATCATTGGTTCCTAATGTGGGGTGGATAATTTAAATCAAGTTCGTATCAAAGTACAATTTAGCTCATTTTAGTCAAGGTTAGTTAGAAGAATTAGCTATTGGTTTCTACCTTCAATTTCCTCTGAAAATGAATGTGTACGTGCTTTTGAGAGACATTAGAGACATTAGAGTACCTTCAATTTCCTCTGAAAATGAATGTGTACATGCTTTTGAGAGACATTAGAGACATTAGAGGAACAAGGTCCAATTTTTTGATGAAAATGTGCTATGAAAGTAAAGGGTTTTAAAGGCAAGCATGTACAAGGCATAGTTGAGCCAAATGTTCTTCAAGAAGGGCCTAATTATTTGTGTCTTGGTTATGGAAAACATGGAAAATGCTCCAAAGCCAAGGAGGCTTGTGAGGTTTGTGTTCATGATGAATGGAACATGTACATAGTTTACCTTAAAGTTGTTGTGTTTTACGGATATTAAAATGAAGAACTTCTATTTAGATCCATTCCAGAGATTGACTGTAGAGGCATTTACTGGATATGTCACCTTTCATAAAAGATGAGATCCAGAGGCTACCTGGCCCTTTATAGACTCTGCCTATAGAACTTGTAGAAGTAAACACTAGAGGCATTAACAATATCAAAGAACGTTTTCATGCTCAGACATGGAAATGTGTCTCTTTCCCTACGCAAAAAAATAGTTCTTGAGGTAGTTAATCTTCATAGACATGTCATCAAGCAAGTCAATGTGATCATCCCTCCTTCCCTCCCTTCTAAAATAATTATGTTATGCGGGTGAGAAAGCCAAAATATGGAGACAATTATCACCAAATCCAACGTACGATTATGCATGATGGATAATATCTAGCTCTTTCCCTTGTTAAATATATTAACAAGGGAAAGTGCTAGAGATTCTCCATCATGCATAATCGTACGTTGATGCTTATAGAGTAAAAAACTGAAAGAATCAAATTGTAGGGTCATTTTAATGGGGGGTGGAGAATTCAGGTCTTTGCAAATTCAAAGTATGGTGCATGTTGCATGAAGCAAGATGTTGAAAGTAGAGTTATGTTAGACACACTTAAATGCAACAAATATGGAAATTTGTACATGAGCTCTATTATTTGACTTAAGAGTCGGTTGTTTGAAAAGGCATGTTTTGTCAACTTGTGTTTGGTTGATGGTTTTGTACACCAATATGTAAGAGTACATGGACATATTCACATGATGTGAATTTTTTTTTTCTTTGAAGGAGAAAAATGATGTGTTTTCAATTTGATGGTTTTGTTTGTGACAAGACGTCACAAGATTTTGCAAAGGTCCACTCTTGAGCGAGAGCCTCATGATTACAACCTATCCGTGAGAATCAAATGGGAGTGCATCCTTATTTTGAAAACAAGTAGGATTCTAAGCTACCTAGGATTCAAACCATCATTTTTAAATTTGAAATATAATGGTGTTGTTTCAATGCCTGAATCCACAACCCTAACACATGAAATCACTAATCTAATTACACATGAAATAAATAGTTATTTTCTCCAAAATTAAAAATATAACTAAAAACTAAATTCAACATAGTTGAAACTAAAAGAAGCGCCATTGAAATGTTTTGCTGACAAATGGTTAGATTTCCCAATTAAGGCCTAGCATGTATTTTGATGTTTCATGAATTTCTTTGCAAATTCAAAGTATGTCGCATGTTGCATGAAGCAAGATGTTGAAAGTACATGAGCTCTATTATTTGACTTAAGAGTCAGTTGTTTGAAGAGGCATGTTTTGTCAACTTGTGTTTGGTTGATGGTTTTGTACACCAATATGTAAGAGTACATGGACATATTCACATGATGTGAATTTTTTTTTTCTTTGAAGGAGAAAAATGACGTGTTTTCAGTTTGATGGTTTTGCTTGTGACAAGACGTCACAAGATTTTGCGTAGGTCCACTCTTTAGCGAGATCCTCATGATTACAACCTATCTGTGAGAATCAAATGGGAGTGCATCCTTATTTTGAAAACAAGTAGGATTCTAAGCTACCTAGGACTCAAACCATCATTTTTAAATTTGAAATATAATGGTGTTGTTTCAATGCCTGAATCCACAACCCTACCACATGAAATCACTAATCTAATTACACGTGAAATAAATAGTTATTTTCTCCAACATTAAAAATATAACTAAAAACTAAATTCAACATAGTTGAAAGAAAAAGAAGCGCCATTGAAATGGTTTGATGACAAATGGTTAAAGATTTCTTATCCAATTAAGGCCTAGCATGTATTTTGATGTTTCATGAATTTCTTTGCAAATTCAAAGTATGGTGCATGTTGCATGAAGCAAGATGTTGAAAGTAGAGTTATGTTAGACACTTAAATGCAACAAATATGGAAATTTGTACATGAGCTCTATTATTTGACTTAAGAGTCAGTTGTTTGAAGAGGCATGTTTTGTCAACTTGTGTTTGGTTGATGGTTTTGTACACCAATATGTAGGAGTACATGGACATATTCACATGATGTGAATTTTTTTTTCTTTGAAGGAGAAAAATGATGTGTTTTCAGTTTGATGGTTTTGTTTGTGATAAGACGTCACAAGATTTTGCGAAGGTCCACTCTTGAGCGATAGCCTCATGATTACAACCTATCCGTGAGAATCAAATGGGAGTGCATCCTTATTTTGAAAACAAGTAGGATTCTAAGCTATGGGGAATATTCATCTGCATATTTTTCTATTATAAAGCATTGAGTAAAATTGTATTCCATTTGTGTCAATGTTAAGGTTAAGCACATGGATTAAAGTTTTATATATTATATGAGTACGCTATGTATTACATATGGTCTTGAATGAGCTTTTAGACTCTTTAGATATATATCTAAAGAGTCCAAATGCTCATTCAAGACCATATGTAATCCTCATCTAACTTAGCCAGGGATTTGCAATACTATATTTGAGTTGGCTAGCTCCATTTCAAGATATTATGGTTATCCAAGAGGCGATATAAAAAATGAAAAGAAGGATATTGAACTGTAGGTTATCCAAGTTGGACATAGAACCAGTGGAGAAACCTGAGGAAAAACTATGTTTTCAAGTCGAACCTTTGTAGAGGTTCCAGTACCTGAGCCTGCCATTTTCAAATTTCTTTTTAAGGCTAGATTTCACATGGGCTAAAAATTTAGGGTCACAACCAATGAGTATAAAGTCATCAACATAAAGAACAATTATTATGACATGGTTACTACTTTCTTGGTATAGGCATTGTAGTTATAATTGCATATATAAAAGTAAGTATTAAGAAGAAAGTTGTTCATTTTAGCATTCCAAACATGAGGATCTTACTTAAGTCCTAGAGAGATTTCTTCAGGTGTTAAACAAATATAGTCATTTTGAATATAGTTAGGAGGTTATTCCAAGTAAATTTGTTCTTGCAATCCCCATGCAAGAAGGTGGATTTAATGTTCATTTAATGGACCTCCAATTTATATTAAATAATAAGGGCTAGAACAGTAAAAAGGGAATTAATTTTTGCTATAAGGGAAAGGGTTTTATTCTAATCAACCCCTTTTAGTTGAGAAACTTTTATCAACTATATAAGTGTTATGTCTTTCAACACTTCCATCTAATGAACACCTCTAGTTCTATGCACCAATTTACATCTAACAAGGTTTCCTCCCAGAAGAGGTATTAGATCCCAAGTATCATTCACCACTAAGGAAGGAG
>JAXQQM020066839.1:0-68820 GCA_034641835.2 Pinus albicaulis | reverse complement strand
TGATTTAGACTTGAAACGTAGACTAAAAATGATGATTCTGGATATTCCGAGTTTTTCATCTCAAAAACTACACCCAGAAACCTCCAATCTAATATTAACAGAATTAATATCGTTGTTAGTAAAGGTGGTAACACCGACCATATCATATATAATGTTTATTTTCTAATTTGGATCATTTATTTAAGATTTCTTCATGAATTATGTAGTTCAGTACAAAGTTAATTTTATTTTATAATTTAAGAAATCTATGGTTGATTTATAATTTAAATAATAATATAAAGTTGATATTATAATTTAGGTACTTTACTCATGGTTGATTTTAGAGATTAAATTGTTTGACATCTGATTTTATATTTTACTGTATGGGTTGGATGGTTGAGTTTCCTCACCGTGTCATGTCACACATTAGTTTCTCAAGTCTACGGATGAATTTGCAGCCAAATATTCCTCGCTCGTGCTCACTTTGCTTACCTCTGCCACATGTTTCACTTGGCTATATAACCAGAACATTCCTCACAGTTTTGTTACAAAATAGAGTTTAAAATTTCTTCTATTTTCTCTAAATTACACACCATACCATAACAAAAATGTAAGAAATATTGATTAGTATTTGTAATATTGTGGATAGAGAAAAAAACAATTCTGAGAAATGGAGGGATTAATTGTTTTGTAGATGAATGGAATCACTGAATCGATGGCAAAGAAGTGGTCGTCATCTCCTTGCGTTGGTTGCAAGTTCTACAAAAAGAAATGTTCAAAGGAATGCGTTCTTGTTGGAAATTCTCGATGATCTGATGCTTTGTCAAGAACATACATGAAACAGAGAAGCACAAAAAAATTTACACAGGATGCGGAATTCAAATCAATGACAGCACAAAATACACAAAGAGACAAAAACAGAGAACAATTCTATATCATATTCTTCTGCTATAGGAGGCTTCAACAACACATATTACATATGAGAAACATCATACTTAATACACAAATGACGGAGCTTGAAAACTAATGCCAATTCAATGCTCAACCTAACACTAAACGACGCTACAGATGAGTTGTCACCAAGGTGACTTGACGACTTCCTTACATCACTGTAGAGGGACCTCGGGGTACAGCTTGTTCATCGACGTTGTGCCCCCGCAGTAGATATCAGCGATTGATCTCAGTCAAAGGGTGGTATAAATTCATAAAAAAAGGGGCACCATACATAGAAAAATAAATTAACAAGAAATGTTTCATTAATATAGGTAATAGTTCCCCACTTAACAAGATATGGACCAATTTAAACAATAGATACATCACCCTAATGTAAAAAATAAATGGAACTTTTGAACCTTATATATGTAAAATACATATTCATATTTCTATTTATATTTGATACGTAATGTGTGTTCTTCACTTCACTGTATTTATAATTTTATATTATCCATGGCATGTAATCTTAAATAAAATTTCAGTTTTTAATGGCATTGATCTCAATATATATAAAAAAAAATTAAAATATTATAAGCCATGAATATTGGAGAGAAATCGAACAATCATATTGTTACCACAATTATGGGCATGGGTATCTTTGTGCACGTACATTATCCTTTATGGATTTTGAATTGTCATGAAAATTATTATAATTGTGATTGGGAAATTTAGATTCTTATCACTCAAAAAATTTCCATTACGATTCTGTAAACAAATTATAGAAAACTATATCTATGAATTATGTGAAAATTATAGCCAAATGTGACAAATCCTTGCATCTAGAGAGATTGAACATTAGACCAAAACACAATAATAAAAACAACAAGTATGGTGAGAATAATTCCTTCGGAGTGTAGATGTTAACATTGGCTCAACTATATGCAAAAGAGAAAAAAATATCTTGCAGGGGATGTTGCACAATGATGAATCCTGTCAAAAGATCTAAGTTGAATGAACCCCATATGGGAATGTCTTTCCAATTAGAACAAACTCCATACACATAACAAGTTAGACATCAAATTAGTTGTGCTTCCTACTATCGCAAATGCCCATGGTAATGTAATCATATAATAGTAAAATATAAAATCAAGTATATGAAGCTCAAACCCTACAACATTTTCTTAGATGTAGAGTCGTTACTGGGCTTCGCAAGTGATTCTATGTCACTTGCCTATCAAACCCATCCACGAAATATTTGGTGAAATGTTTTACATAGAATTTTCATTCCCCGTTGCTAGCATTTTATGAATTAAGGTTGGCACTCTTCTCTTCAGTTATTTATTTTATCCTCTTCTCAAATTTTTCCACCTCAGGGCCTTCTGAGAACTCTTGACCTCTCATTTTGTCCTTTAATTTCACATTTAATAATGATATTTCTGCAGGCTTGTTTAGACCCTTTCCTACAAGAGGCATTTTTCTTTCATCAATGTACACAAGGATCTCACATTTGTTGAATTGAGTAATACTCTCCAAGTCAAGGCATCTAAGATATGTTTCCCCAAAAAATTCACTGATTCATAACCTTTTGTACCTAAGACAAAATATTTAACCCGAAAACAATAATCACATTTCACACTCTCTTTCATTGATAATTATTCTATCATGGGTTCCATGTACTAGTGAGCATGCCAAATATTCGGCATAACAACTTTAATTTATGTAGCATGCATATAAATGATGACAACTTCACCATTCATATTTGTAGATATTGACAGATATTTAGATCCTTTAGCGTAAAGTTCTTCCAGAGAAACATCATGTCTCGTTAAATATTCTAAGGTGAAATTATCAATGGATTTTGATGGTAGAGGATTGTTATAAAGGTCCGCATTATTAGTATTATCACTTGGACATGTCATAGGGTCTTCACTCAATGAACCTATAACATAGCGCGTGCGTTTGTGGCATACTAAAAAATACCCTTAATTTCAATACATATTGGAAAATACCTCTAAAAGTAACATTATTTAATCCCCTAACAATATGAACCCAATACATCTTCCCAATTAAAAAAACCCCTACTTTCACTAGATATTGTAGGTTTCCAATATTTTTTTAGTACGTTTTATACCCCTTTATATTTTTCATTAAATTTGAGCTCCATTTTTTATACCTATCAATATTAAAAACTTTTAGCCCCTATTATATGCTCAATACATTGAGTCATTTTGTCCTCAAAATATATCCCCCAATATGAACCCACGTGGTATGGTAATCCTCCCCAAGTGAAGCCCTGGTGGGACATGTATCGGTAGTGCCTATCAAATAGAAAAAGAATTAATAAAATGATCCTGGTGGATATTGGTGGCCACCCGCCTATTCCACTTGGGGCCCCACCATTTTCTATTTCAATTTTTCAGTTTCGGCACAACTTATTATTTTTAGCATTTTTTCGGGTCCTAAACTTCGGGAGTCGTTTTGATGCCCTAAATGACGTTTTTTTGGGACGACCAAGAGAAACATGGGTCCATGGACCGATGTTTCTCACGTCAAAATTTATAGTCCTCGAGTAGATCTTTCAAACAAAGTATGGTGCATGTCAAACAAAGATTGTATGACAAAGTTACGTCCTTGGGAAGTTGAAACACCAATTTACCCAAATGGGGCCCATAGTTTGGTGTTTCATCTCCTAGGGTTAGGGTTTTGGATGTTTAGGGTTTTACATTATTTCTAAATAATAAATAGGCCCTCGAGCCTCATTGTAACTTAGTTCAGAGGCCTCTAGCCACCACATCTCTTCTCAGAGATAAGGTACCAACACCCTAACTAGTTTATTTCCATTATGTCTGTAAGAAAATTTCAGTTCTTTGATATTAATGAAATGAAGTGTTATTTCCACTGCATCTTTGTATTTATGGTTACATGTGTATTCTGTTGCGTTCCTGCATAAATCTGGATCAGTGGTATCCGATCAGTCTGTTTTTTCTTGATCCTTCTTTGCATGTCCCCAATGAGGTCGGGGTATAAGGAGTTAGGGCTCGATCTGGTTGAACCTTTGGAAGATCAACCTTGCAAACACATAGCGGTCGCCCATGGGGGAAGAGAAGAAATATGAGGGAGTAGGAGATCCTATCAAAATATTGCTTGAGGAATCCCTTGAAAAACAAAGGAACGCGATGATGGATAACTCTGCCCACATCCTTCAACGATTGTTCACCGATGGCGCATCTGCATCCAACAACCACTCTGGAGGCACGACTCCCTTTAAGGTACAAGTAAACTTTGACATTCCCATATTTGAGGGTCAAATAGATGCAGATGTCATAGATAGATGGTTGAATATATTAGAAGGATATTTATCGCTTCATGACCTTTCTGAAAGAGAGAATATTGTTTTTTCACTCCTCAAAGCTACCCTCCATGTCAAGGACTGGTGGGAAACCTACTATGAGAAAAAGGACAGGACAAAACACTTTCTGTTCTTAGTCGTACCCACTTGTAATTCTTTCTAAGATGCCATCAAAGAACAATACTATGCTGCGGCAACAAAGGGATCAAGATGTGCATGAGCTGATGAACCTGTTCCATACCCTGCGCACAAAGTTGGGTATCAAAGATTCAGACAAAAATTTGGTGCTAAATTATCGTAGTTGTCTGCAAAGATAAATTCAGGAGGAAATGGAGTTCCTCAACATCTCCTTGCTTGGTACGACATACCGGTATGCTGCCAAGATTGAGTAAAAATTCAAACAGAAGAAGTGAGACTTTTGATCTGCGAATAAAAAGCAAGGGAAAGGTTCCCCCAAACTGTAGAACAAAGGACAAAGCCAAGGCATGGAGGCCCAAGACAACCTGCCAAAGCCACAAGAAAATGACAACACCACGAAGCCAAAGAATGACACGAGAAAGTGGAGTGAGTTCCATAAGAGCTCTACTCACAACACAAGTGAGTGTCAGGCCAAGCAGTCACTGGTGGCAAAGATGAGGACTTCTGAATCAGATGCATGCTCCTACTATGAATTAGAACCTGGTAAGGGGAATGACAAAGGGAAGCATATTATTGATGTGGATCCCAACGCCACTGTTGCCATTGCGAAGATCCATAAGGAGGAACCGGAAGATCCAGAGGAGGAAGAGCATCTCTTCCATTCCTAGATGTGGATAAGGGTTCCCTGCTACAGTTCATTGTTTCCAATGGAAGCCAAAAGAACCTCATTTCAGTAGATTTCATGAAGAGATTGGGCTTACCGACCACAGTGCGCCCACAACCATGCACCATTAGGTGGCTTCTCCAAGGACGAGATCTATGCGTCAGCCATTAGTGTCGCCTTCCCTATAACATAAAGCCCTTCATGGATGATGTATTATGTGACATTTCTCCTCTTCATTTTTCTGATGTATTTTTAGGCCAGCCATACTTATGGAAGCAACATGCTATGTATGAGTTTCAGCCTCACATTGTTATTTTTACTTTGGGAAATAAGATGTACAAGATATGAGAGGTACCACCACCTACCACTATCTCTTTGGTTACTACAAAACAATGCAATAAGCTCATTTCCCAAAGTACGAATTTTTTTTTCTTGATGATATGCCCCCAGGGAAAGAAGAATACTATGGCTGCGACTTCCATACATGGCTCCTCTACACGATAAAAACAAATGGACAAGGTTGTGGAGGAGTATGGGGACATCTTCACCTCATCCACAGGGGTGCCTCTCCACTGTTAGGTCAAGAACCTCATTGATCTGTCCCTAGGTGCGCCACTACCTAATGGACTGAATTGTCGGCGCTCTGTTCTAGAGAACGATGAAATCAAGAGGCAGATTCAGGTGCTACTGTAGAAAGGTCACATCCGACCAAGTTCATCGCCCTATGGGAGCCCGATCAGGTTGGTATAGAAGAAGGATGGGACTAGGAGAATATGTATTGACTATTAGGCATTGAATAAGATCATTGTTCGAAATAGGTACCCGGTCCCACGGATTGATGAAATTCTTGACCAACTCAAATGGATCAAATATTTCAGCAAGATCGAATCGAAGTCTGGGTAAGAATAGGTACCGATTGAACCCTCTAATGTGTGGAATACTGCATTCAAATCCAAGGAGGGCCTTCTCAAATGGCTGGTCATGACTTTCGGGTTGACAAATGCTCCCGCAGCCTGCATGAGGTTGATGGATGACATATTGCGTCCATTCACCAACTCATTTTTAGTGGTGTACTTGGATGACATTCTAATCTTCAACATGACTTGGGAAGAGAACCTCCACCAAATCCGAAAAGTCCTCCAAACACTACGGCAACACAAGTTGTGTGCCAATTTGGAGAAGTGCACTTTTGGCATGAACCAGGTTTGATATCTGGGATACATTGTTGATGAAAGGGGGGTGTGTAACACCCCTAGTTTATGTGTTTGAAATTAAAAAACTAGACAATTTAACTTTAATCCTAAGGGGAGTGGACCCCAAAGGACAAGTATTTTGTGGATGTAATTAAATAATTAATTTGAGAAAATGAATAAAATGACTTTGTGCAGATTGACCAAAATGAGAATTATGAGATCACTTGCTAAATCCATGAGGATGGATAAAGGCAAATACTTTCCCCACAATCTTTCAAAAATCCTTGAAAGAAATTATTTCTAATTTAGATTTTTGAGGAAAAATCTAAATTCCCCCAATGATGAGGAAAATAGCTAGGAAGAGCTAAAAAGCTGGAAAATCTGGGAAAAGCATAAAACATCTTTAAAGAATCCCTAAAATGGGAAGCCTAGGAAAATAGGAAGAAAAGCATCCTGATATTCCGGACGCAGAATTAGAAACAGGCTTTGGGGAACAACAGCTTAAATAAGCTCCTCCTAAACAGATTAGAGGTTGATCTGTTCTTGGAGGGATCTCAGCTTAGGGGTGAATTCTGGAGATAGACGAATTCTAAGGTTGGGAGGACTGGTCAATTTCCAAGGTTGTATGCTCATAGAAATTAAGAGTAGTTGAATAATTAAGTGTGATGGATCAAATTAGAGCTATTTATGTGTTTTATAAATTTAAATTAGTGTTCCATACATTTACAAAGTTAAGAATGGAATTTACCCTCTCATCTCTGCATAGTAGTAGGAACTAGAAAAATGAGGAGAAATCCTCCAGAATCTCTAAACCAACATTTAAGTTTAAATTTGGGGATTTATAGTACCTCACAAGTCACAAATTTGTAACTTTAATCTGCTTCTATTGGAAAGGGGATACAGTTAGTCAACACTGTAAGGAAAATTGTAAACCTTCAGAGAGTGAGAAAGTAAATGTATAGAGTACAGAAGTATTCATTTAATTTATTACTAAGTGAAGAGCAGAGGTTTATAAAAATTTCAACAGCTGTGCATTTCCACATTTAAAGTATTTCCTATCTCCTTTAATAAGGATTGAATGGAAGGGTAGGAAATTTTAGTACTGCATATCTGGTTTAAATAGCAAGGAAATGAAACAAACCATGACCAGCATCTGTAGAAATAACTAGGAAGGAGATTTATGTGTGAAAGATATGGGAGTAGCACACAAGAAAGACAAAAGGAGACCCAATGGAAATACATAATATAAAAAGCTAGAAGTGTATGAAAAACTATAAACAAAATAGTAATTGTACCCCATACAGGTCTAAATAGATATCTATATTGAAGAATGGGTAGACAAACCTCGTGCAGATATATATATATATATATAGGCATGTATCAGTAAAGAAATTCAGTCTAAATATGGGTATAGTGAGACTTTTCTAACATGACAAGTAAATAGCAAAAGCATTTAGAGATATATAGCTTCAGGGAACAATTTAAATTGGCACACAAAGTTTTCCCAATGGAAATATAACCTCCCAGAAATCCTGAGAGTCACCTGTAGAGTCATACAAAATATATATATATAATGTATAGCCATGAGTCACTCGTACCATTGAAAAAATCGGCTATAAAGAGTCTTATGGGTCACGGCCACTAATATAGGAACAAATTAAAGATGATTCATTATGTAAGTCACAAAATTAATAATGAATAATTCCTTGTCCTTAGACCATATTAGCTTACACTCAACAAATAATTTCACGCGAGGTAGCATGAGGACATCCAGAAATTAATAATCTGTAGTTCTTCGAAATTATTATGGGAAACAAAAATTATAAGGACGCAGAAATAAACACCTTAAATTCGCATAATAACCAATGAAAAGGAACCGATTCCCTCTCAAAGTCGTAGGGCCTTGAAACAAAGACAAGAGTTCCCAATTTAGAGTTTTAACAAATCGAATAAATTTCAGTATGATCAAAATTAATACTCAGTCTCTGACAGAGTCTGGGGCTTAAATGGACACTGTTTAAAAACCCTAAGAAATTTAACGAGTTTGAAGAAGCACGATAGAAAAATGCTATGAGAGGATAGCTCCCCTCCATCCATGAGTATACCAACCTGAAAAACCAAGAGCCGTGGAAATTAGTGCCAAATGACATGTTTAGCTCAGAGCTTGCCAAGCACGAAATTCACATGGCGTCTACCATACCTGCAGACATACACACAATGCAGTGAAAATTTGTTTAGGGAACTAATAGAAGGAATTCTATTAAAAGTGAAAGTGAACTTATACAGAGAAATAAATCAATACGTGACCAAGGAGGTCTCCCCTCATCCCAACAGAGTCTGCCACAGAATTTGAGGTAGGACGTAAATAAATCGAACACCAGAAGGAAATAGAGGAATGAGAAAACCATCTCTACTGATAGAAAAATCAAATCGATTCATACCTAGCTGGATAGAAGACGCGTGAAATCAAACCACCGTCGCTCTAAGGCCAAAAGACAAGTAGGATTATACCCTACTTAGAAATGCAGGCGTGTTGGCATCACACATCGTTAGCTAGTAATCAAATGAAATCGTAAGGGTGGCGAAGAAAACAAATTATATACAAGAGGAAGAAATTACTAAAGGTATATGGGTAAGAAAATCCAACGCCATTCTCTGTGTTACTAGGCAGACGCAGAACACGAAAGGGCATAAATAAAATTCAGGCAAATTACTTCCATTTGCATGTATTACAACGCTCAAAAATCAATAACAGAGTCTGAAATTAACACACATAAAGCTTACAAGAAATTACCTGCAATATGAGGTATTGACAGAGTAATACAAGTCTGGAGTGTATTAACTCTTGCGTCTCCAGCATGCAGAGGCTCAGCACCACCATTAACGATGAAAAACCCAAACGAAGGCCGAAAGAAAAGTTGGAAAACTTCAGTGCACAAGATATACCAAAATCCAACATCGAAAACCTAATGGTACCATTGAAATCTCAGTCGTCCAGATGGCAAAAGATCCATGGTGAGTCCACGGATCGAAAGGACAAGAGGTGCAATTAAACCGGTCATTCGACATTAAGTTTACCAGCTATCAAAGGAAGCCCACGGCAGCGATGCTCGTGTCGTATTGAATGCTTAGGTTCCAGAGTCGTCTGGTGTGTCCATGATAAACGCCAAGTTGGATCCATAACGCACGAATGAGAGGGGAGTGAAATTCGTTTCCAATCAAAAAAAAAATTTACACGTGATGACATGGAGACTGGTAGAACGTATTAGTTCCCACACCAAATTAAACCTATCTTGCAAAAGACGCTGTACTTAGAAAATGAAACTTACACGCCTACCTTCACATGCATTTCACGTAATTATGCAATAAACTAGGTGAGGACGCGACCACACCTGTGAAAAATTCAGGCTCCAAGTTCAAGAAATAGCCATACATTCAACGTGTACGTAGATATGAGGAGCATCGAAACAAATCAAATCAACATTCATAAACATTGATCTTAATACAAAGTAATTATTAGGTATATATTGATTTTAGCGATTATAATATCATATTCGAACCTACAATAAGCATAATAGTTAGGTTAATACCAACGAATGCAATGATATCAATATGATATATAATTCATGTAAAGATAACCTTTTATGGTAAGTGGGTTAGTGGTGAAAATCCACTCAGCTGATAATATAAGATCCTCTTTATTAATTGTATTTATTAAATTTATTTAATACATGGGTATAATTACATAAAACAAATGATATTGAGGCAGAAATATGATTTAACCAGGTCACAATAGAAATTATTGTATGATATACCTTATTGTAATTATTCCTGAGATTTAGAATGCCAGAGAAAGAAATTTTTTTTTTTGGGAGGTGTAATGGAGGTGTGACAAATGGTATCAGAGCCCAAGTTATAAAACTGGGCTGTTGTTATTGTGCTCACTACTGCTGTGTGTTCACTGTATAAATTAATTTCTGTGAAAAAAAAAAAATTTAAATTTTACTGATCTGTGTTGTGTAGTGTACAGTGGTGCTGGAATGGTAGAAGGTGAAGAAATTTATGTGGATCTGCGTGATGAGTATAATACACCAGATCCCAACGCTCCGGTGATGGCTATGTTGCACAGGTTGCAACGAGAAATGGCTGAGCTGAGAAGCCAGAATGACAGGTTGTCATTAGCCAGTGAGGAGCAGGAAAAGCTCATCAGAGAGCTAACGTCAAGGAACAGCCAAGAAGGCGAAGGTTCTGGAAAGAGGAAGACTGATGAGTCTGAGGATGATGATGCTGTTAGGCATTAGTATAAGCAGATAAAGGAATTACAAGGGGAATTCCGAGAGATCAAACCTCCCTCCTATGATGGGGAGAAGGAGGAAGATGCTGAAGCCTAGTTGCTGAATATGATTAAGTATTTCCAGGTCTATGATTATGAAAGCAATCTGAAGGCCAGATTAGCTATTTACCAACTACAAGGTAAGGCTACCTTGTGGTGGGATGAGACAAAAATGGTTCATGCCATTGATGAAAAGACAGTTACCTAGGAAGATTTCCAGGTTAAGTTCAAAAACCACTATCTAAATGAACGTTACTGTGATGATAAAGCCAAGGAATTTCATGAACTTAGACTGGGACAACTCACTATTGATGAGTTTGTTACTAAGTTTACAAATCTGTTGAGATATGTACCTTACATAAGGGAAGAAAAGGAAAAGGTACAAAGGTTTCTGAACTATTTGCCTGCTGTGTACAAAGAGAAAATCGAGTTTGACAACCCAAAAACTATGGACGAGGCAGTGAGGAATGCCAGATTATGTTACCAACAGTTGAAAGGAAAAAATGAACATGGGAAAAGCTGGGTAAATAAGAGTGAATTTAAAGGAAAAAAACAGAAGCCAGCCTATTTGAAGAATTTTGGTAGGGATCATCAGTGGAAAAAGTTTAATAAACCCAAAGAAATTCAAACTGCTCAGTCTCAAGTGGCTTCAAAACAAATAGATGGAGACAATAAGAAAGAGGGCACAGTTAAATGAGGGAACCTTTGAAATGTTGGGGATTCAGAGAACCCCATCTGTTGAGGGATTGTCCCCACAGAAACATTCAGATGATTATGAGAGATCGAGAAGCTACAACAGTAAATGACATAGCAAGAAATATACCCACCATCAGTGCAGCCTTGGAGAACTGGTAAGTAGAACATCAAGCTACCATGGTGGAAATGGAGGGTAAGATTTCTGACCAATCTGTCACTGTTTTGATTGATCCTGGTGCTTCTTTGAGTTACATTAGTCCAATAATTATAGAAAAATGCAATCTTAAAACTGAAAAATTTCAGCAGTCATGGTTGGTACAGCTGGCCACTGGAACCAAGAGGAAGGTAACACATAAACTACCCCGAACAACAATTAAATTAAATGATTTTCAAACAGAAGTAAATCTGAACATTTTTCCCTTAGGTTCATATGACTTTCTGATAGGAATGGACTGGATGGAAAAGAAAAAGGCCATGATGAACTGTTGGGACAAGACCCTGCATTGTTTGGATGAAGAGGGGAAACCTTCTATTATCAAGGGAAAACCAAAACCTATCTTTGTAAGACAAATATCAGCACTGCAATTAAAACGAACAGCTAGAAAAGGACACCAAGTTTATGCAGTACATGTGGAAGAAACAGAACAGAAAACTGAAGAAAGATTGTTGGATGTTGTACCAGTAGTAAGAGAGTTTAAGGAAGTCTTTTGAGATGAGATTCCTCATCTTACCCCCAAGAGAGAGATTGAATTTTCCATCGATTTGGTGCCGGGAGCAACACCTGTTTCCTGTGCCCCTTATCGAATGAGCCCCCTCGAACTCATGGAACTGAAAATGAAATTACAAGAATTGCTGGATAAGGGCTATATCCGACCAAGTGTGCCTTCACGGGGGTGAATTCTGGAGATAGATGAATTCTAAGGTTGGGAGGACTGGTCAATTTCCAAAGTGGTACGCTCATAGAAATTAAGAGTAGTTGAATAATTAAGTGTGATGGATCAGATTAAAGCTATTTATGTGTTTTCTGAATTTAAATTAGTGTTCCATACATTTACAGAGTTAAGAATGGAATTTACCCTCTCATCTCTACATAGTTGTAGGAACTAGAAAAATGAGGAGAAATCCTCCAGAATCTCTAAACCAATATTTAAGTTTAAATCTGGGGATTTATAATACCTCACATGTCACAAATTTGTAACTTTAACATGCTTCTATGGGAAAGGGGATACAGTTAGTCCACACTGTAAGGAAAATTGTAAACCTTCAGATAGTGAGAAAGTAAATGTATAGAATACAGAAGTATTCATTTAATTTATTACTAAGTGAAGAGTAGAGGTTTACAAAAATTTCAACAGTTGTGCATTTCCACATTTAAATCATTTACTATCTCCTTTAATAAGGATTGAATGGAAGGGTAGGAAATTTTAGTATTGCATATCTGGTTTAAATAGCAAGGAAATGAAATAAACCATGACCAACATCTGTAGAAATAACTAGGAAGGAGATTTATGTGTGAAAGATATGGGAGTAGCACACAAGAAATACAAAAGGAGACCCAATAAAAATACATAATATGAAAAGATAGAAGTGTATGAAAAACTATAAACAAAATAGTACCTGTACCCCATACAGGTCTAAATAGATATCTATATTGAAGAATGGGTACACAAACCTCATGCATATATATATATATATATATATATAGGCATGTATCAGTAAAGAAATTCAGTCTAAATATGGGTATAGTGAGACTGTTCTATCATGACAAATAAATAGCAAAAGCATTTAGAGATATATAGCTTTAGGGAACAATTTAAATTGGCACACAAAGTTTTCCCAATGGAAATATAACTTCCCAGAAATCCTGAGAGTCGCCTGTAGAGTCAAACAATATATATATATAACAGATAGCCATGAGTCACTGTACCATTGAAAAAAACTGGCTATAAAGAGACTTATATAAGTCACAGTCACTACTATGGTAAACAAATTAAAGAATGAATAATTCATTATCTTTAAACCATATTAACTCACACTCAAAAATTAATTTCATGGATGGTAGCATGAGGACATCCATAAATTAATAATCTGTAGTTCTTCGAAATTGTTATGGGAAACAAAAATGTCAGGATGCAGAAATAAACACCTTCAATACACAACCAATAAAAAGGAACCGAGCCCTCTCGGGCCAGAGTCTTGAAAGAAAGACAGTGTTCCCAATTCATAATTTTAAACAAATCGAAGAACACTAGCATGTGACTGAAAAAAATTAGTACTCAGTCTCTGACAGAGTCTGGGGCTTAAATGGACACTGTTTAAAAACCCTAATAAAGTTAACGAGTTTGAAGAAGCACGAAGGAACATTGCTATGAGAGGATAGATCCCCTCCGTCCATGAGTATACCAACCTGAAAAACCAAGATTATGCAGAATATGCCAAATGACATTTTGAAATTTAGGCTTGTTACAAGCAATTTTAGACCAAAATTTTAAGTCTACCATACCGCATACACACAAGGCAGTGAAAATTCGTTTAGGGAACTAACAAAAGGAATTCTATTAAAAATTAAAGTGAACTTATACAGAGAAATAAATCAATACCTGACCAAGGAGGTCTCCCCTCATTCCAACGGAGTCTGCCACAGAATTTGAGGTAGGACGTAAATAAATCGAACACCAGAAGGAAATAGAGGAATTAGAAAACCCTCTCTACTGATAGAAAAATCAAATCGATTCTTACCTAGCCGGATAGAAGACTCGTAAAATCAAGCCACCGTCGCTCTGAGGCCAAAAGACAAGTATGATTATACCCTACTAAAAAACGCAGGTGTGTTGGCATCACACATCGTTAGCTAGTCATCAAATGAAATCATAAGGGTGGCGAAGAAAAAAATTATATACAAGAGGAATAAATTACTAAAGGTATATGGGTAAGAAAATCCAACGCCATTCTCTGTGTTAGTAAGCAGACGCAGAACACGAAAGGGCATAAATAAAATTCAGGCAAATTACTTCCATTTTCATGTATTACAACGCTCAGAAATCAATAAGAGAGTCTGAAATTAACACACCTAAATCTTACAAGAAATCACCTGCAATATGAGGTATTGACGGAGTAATACAAGTCTGGAGTGTATTAACTCTTGCGTCTCTAGCACACAGAGGCTTAGCACCACCATTAACAAGTAAAAACCCAAACGAAGGCCGAAAGAACAGTTGGAAAACTTCAGTGCACAAGATATACCAAAATCCAACTTCGAAACCCTAATGGTACCATTGAAATCTCAGTCATCCTGATGGCAAAAGATCCATGGTGAGTCCACGGATCGAAGGGACGAGAGGTGCAATTAAACCGGTCATTCGATATTAAGTTTACCAGCTATCCAAGGAAGCCCACGACAGCGATGCTCGTGTCATATTGAATGCTTAGGTTCCAGAGTCGTCTGGCATGTCCATGATCAGCGCCAAGTTCGATCCATAACGCACGAACGAGAAGGGAATGAAATTCGTTTCAAATCAAAAAAAAAATTACACATGATGACATGGAGACTGGTAGAACGTATCAGTTCCCACACCAAATTAAACCGAACTTGCAAAGACGCTGTACTTAGAAAATGAAACTTACACGTCTACCTTCACATGCATTTCAAAGTGCACGACATATGCAATAAACTATGAGGATGCTGACTCACACCCGGTGAAAATTCGTGGCTCCAAGTTTAGTAAATAGCCATACGTTCAACGTGTACGTAGACAGAGATACTCCAAACAAATCAAATCAACATTCATAAACATTGATCAAATACAAAGTAATTTAAGGTTAGGTATATAGATTTCAAGGATTGATGTCAATACTCCTATACTATTCGAACCCACAATAAGCCTAATAGTTAGTTAATACCAACGAATGCAATGATATCAATGTACATGTGATATATAAATCATACAAAGATAACCCCAGGTAAGTGGTTAGTAGAAAATCCACTCACTTGATAATATAAGATCCTCGTTATAAATTTTATTTATTAAATTTATTTAATTGAGGGGTATAATTATATAAAATAAATCATATTGAGGTAGAAATATGATTTAACTAAGTCACAATAAAAACTTATTGTATAATATACCTTGTTGTAATTATTCATGAGAGTTAGAATGCCATAGAAAAAAAAATTTGGGGGGTGTATGAGGTGGGGTGATTGTACAGAGCCTGAGCCCAAGTTATAAACCGGGGCTGGTGACTTGTTAATTACATGTGTCTAATGTATAAATTAATTCTTTCGTGAAAAAAATAAAAAATTACCGATTTTTGTTCGTAGTGTACAAAGGGTGCTGGAATGGCGTAAGGTGAAGAAATTACGGGGATCTACGTGATGAGTATAATACACAAGATCCTAACACTCCGGTGATGGCTATGTTGCACATTTGCAATGAGAAATGGCTAAGCTAAGAAGCCAGAATGACAGATTGTCATTAGCTAGTGAGGAGCAGGAAAGGCTCATCAGAGAATTAACTTCGTGGAACAACCAAGAGGGTGAAGGTTCCGGAAAGAGGAAGAATGATGAGTCTAAGGATGATGATGTTGTTAGGCATCAGCATAAGTAGAAAAAGGAATTACAGGGGGAATTCCGAAAGATTAAACCTCCCTCCTATGATGGGGAGAAGGAGGAAGATGCTGAAGCTTGGTTGTTGAACATGATTAAGTATTTCCGCTCTAAGAATATGAAAGCAATCTAAAGGCTGCATTACTGCTTACCAAATTAAAAGGTAAAGCTACCTTGTGGTGGGAGGAGAACAAAATGGTTCATGCCATCGATCAAAAGACATTAACTTTGGGAAGATTTGCGTTAAGTTAAAAAAATCGCTATCTAAATGAACATTACTACGATGATAAAGCCAAGAAATTTCAAGATCTAGATCGGGACAACTCAATTATCAAGGAGTTTGTTAAGTTTACAAATATGTTGAGATATGTACCTTACATAAGGAAGAAAAGGAAAATACAAAGGTTTCGAACTATTTTCCCGTTGTGTACAAAGAGAAAACTAGCTACAACCAAAAATATGGACGCAGGCAGTGAGTAAATCCAGATTATGTTACCAATAGTTCAAAGCAACAGGTACATGGGAAAATCTGGGTAAATAAGAGTGAATTTAAAGGAAAAAAACAGAAGCCAGCCTATTTGAAGAATTTTGGTAGGGATCATCAGTGGAAAAAGTTTAATAAACCCAAAGAAATTCAAACTGCTCAGTCTCAAGTGGCTTCAAAACAAATAGATGGAGACAATAAGAAAGAGGGCACAGTTAAATGAGGGAACCTTTGAAATGTTGGGGATTCAGAGAACCCCATCTGTTGAGGGATTGTCCCCACAGAAACATTCAGATGATTATGAGAGATCGAGAAGCTACAACAGTAAATGACATAGCAAGAAATATACCCACCATCAGTGCAGCCTTGGAGAACTGGCAAGCAGAACATCAAGCTACCATGGTGGAAATGGAGGGTAAGATTTCTGACCAATCTGTCACTGTTTTGATTGATCCTGGTGCTTCTTTGAGTTACATTAGTCCAAAAACTGTAGAAAAATGCAATCTTAAAACTGAAAAATTTTAGCAGTCATGGTTGGTACAGCTGGCCACTAGAACCAAGAGGAAGGTAACACATAAACCGCCCTGAACAGTAATTAAATTAAATGATTTTTAAACAGAAGTAAATCTGATTATTCTGCCCTTAGGTTCATATGACTTGCTGATAGTAATGGACTAGCTGGAAATGAAGAAGGCCATGATGAACTGTTGGGACAAGACCCTGCATTGTGTTGATGAAGAGGGGAAACCTTTTATTCTCAAGGGAAAACCAAAACCTATCTCTGTAAGACAAATATCAGCACTGCAATTAAAACGAACAGCTAGAAAAGGACACCAAGTTTATGCAGTACATGTGGAAGAAACAAAACAGAAAACTGAAGAAAGATTGCTGAATGTTGTACCAGTAGTAAGAGAGTTTAAGGAAGTCTTTCCAGATGAGATTCCTCATCTTCCCCCCAAGAGAGAGATTGACTTTTCCATCAATCTGGTGCCAGGAACAACACCTGTTTCCCGCGCCCCTTATCGAATGAGCCCCCCCGAACTCATGGAACTGAAAATGCAATTACAAGAATTGCTAGATAAGGGCTATATCCGACCAAGTGTGTCTCCTTGGGGAGCACCGGTCCTATTTGTGAAAAAGAAGGATGGAACCTTTAGGATGTGCATTGATTATCGTCAACTGAATAAGTTGACCATTAAAAACAGATACCCCTTGCCTAGAATTGATGATCTTTTTGACCAAGTGAGAGGAGCTTCGGTATTTTCGAAGATTGAATAAAGGACTGGTTATCACCAGCTCAGAATTAAAGAAGAAGACATCAGAAAAACAGCCTTTCGAACCAGGTATGGTCACTACGAGTTTGTAGTCCTACCTTTTGGTTTTACAAATGCCCCTGCCACTTTTATGTGCTAAATGAATAGTGTGTTAAATAAGTACTTGGACAAATTTGTACTTGTGTTCATAGATGACATTTTAGTTTACTCAAAAAGTGAGGAGGAACATAAAGAACACTTGAGGATAGTGTTGCAAACTCTGAAGGAAAACCAGTTATATGCCAAGTTCAGCAAATGTGAATTCTATAAAGATAAGATCCAATACTTGGGTCATATTATTTCTGAACAAGGGCTGGATATTGACGCTGAAAAGATAAAAGCCATTAAAGAATGGCCTGTACCAACTGATGTTTCAGCAATAAGATCATTCATGGGGATTGCAGGTTATTATCGCATATTTGTGGAGAGATTTTCTGCCATACCACATGCCATAACATCATTACAAAGGAAGGGTGTCAAATTTGAGTGGACTGAAAAATGTCAAAACAGTTTTGACCAATTAAAACTAAAACATACCACAGCCCCTATACTGAAGATTGCAGATCCTGATAAGGAATTTGTTATTTGTACAGATGCTTGTAGAGAGGGGATAGGAGGAGTCCTTTTGTAGGAAAATGTAGTTATTGCGTATGAATCTAGAAAATTGAAGATACGTGAACTAAACTATAGTGCCTATGATTTGGAGTTAGCTGTTGTTATTCATGCCTTGAAGATGTGGCGACACTATCTACTTGGAAAAAAATTTACATTGATGACTGATCATATTAGTCTCAAATATTTCTTTTCCCAAACTGATTTGAATGCTAGACAGGCTAGATGGCTATCTTTTCTAAGTGAATTTGATATGGACATAAAACATATCAGGGGGAAAGAAAATAAAATTGCTGACGCTTTAAGTAGAAATGATTTTCAAATTATAGGCAGCAGTGGAAGTAGTGCCGAGTTTGATCTAGAAGAGTTAGTGAAATAGGCGGCAGACCAGGATCCAAATTATGAGAACATACAAGTGAAAATCCTAAAGAAGGAGATGGTTGATTTCACTCAAAATGAGAAAGGACTGATATGTTATAAAAACAAATTATATATTCCCAATGTAGAGTCCTTGAAAAGAGATATTTTAGATGAATATCATAAACAGCCATATGCAGGACATCCTGGATATCAGAAAATGTTAACAGCTTTGAAAAATAAGTTGTTTTGGCCAAGAATGAAAAGAGATGTAGCAGAATATTTAGCTAGATGCATGGAGTGTCAACTAGTTAAGGTTGAACATCAGCATCGTGCTGGTCTTCTAAACCCCTTGCCAATTGCAGAATGGAAATGGGACATAGTTTCCATGGATTTTATAACAGGATTACCCAAGACCAAATACCAATATGATTCAGTGATGGTGGTAGTAGACACTTTAACAAAAGCTGCACACTTTATACCAGTGAAATCTACGTTTGGGACAGCTCAAGTAGCGAATGTGTTCCTGAAGGAGGTAGTAAGGCTCCATGGAGTTCCGAAGGTGATTATTTCAGACAGAGATGCTAAGTTCACAACAGCTTTTTGGAAAGGTCTATTTGGAGGTATGGGTACTAAGTTGAATTTTAGTACTGCTTATCACCCTCAGAGCGATGGTCAAACAGAGAGAACTAACCAGATTTTGGAAGATATGCTGCGAATGTATGTGATGGACAGACCATCAAAGTGGGAAGACTACTTGCATTTAGTTGAATTTGCCTCTAATAATAGCTACCAATCCTCTATCAAAATGAGTCCGTTCGAGGAATTGTATGGAAGAAAATGTCGTACTCCTTTGAGCTAGAGCCAGCCAGAAGATAAACTAATGTTGGGACCAAATGCCTTACAAGAGATGGAAATAATTGTTAAACAGATACAAAGAAACATCAAGACAACACAAGATCGCCAGAAAAACTATGCTAATAAGAAGAGAGTACACCGAGAATTTAAAGTAGGAGAGCATGGTTACTTGCGTATTAAACCAAAAAAGAGCACACTTTATGCTGGAAGTTGTGCAAAACTGGCTCCTAGATATTATGGTCCTTTTGAAGTATTAGAAAGGGTGGGACCAGTGGCTTACAAGCTGGCCTTACCACCCCATGTTAGAGTTCATGATGTGTTTCATGTTTCATTATTAAAAAGATATATACATGATGCTTCTCACATAGTGGATTGGAATGTGGTATAGGTGGAACCAGAAGGGGAGTTTCTGCCAGAACCGCTCCAAATATTGGAGCGGGAAGAAATTGAATTGAGGAACCGAATGGTAGCAAGAGTAAAGGTGCAGTGGAAGCACTTTACTGCTGAAGAAGCTACTTGGGAAAGAGAAGCTAAAATGATGGAAAGATATCCATTTTTGTTTGAAAAATGAACTCTAGTAGTTAAATAACAACACCGAGGACGATGTTTGCTTTCAGAGGGGGAATATGTAACACCCCTAGTTTATGTGTTTGAAATTCAAAACTAGACATTTGAACTTTAATCCTAAGGGGAGTGGACCCCAAAGGACAATTAATTGTGGATGTAATTAAATATTTAATTTGAGAAAATGAATAAAATGAATTTGTGCAGATTGACCAAAATGAGAATTATGAGATCACTTGCTAAATCCATGAGGATGGATAAAGGCAAATACTTTCCCCACAATCTTTCAAAAATCCTTGAAAGAAATTATTTCTAATTTAGATTTTTGAGGAAAAATCTAAATTCCCCCAATGATGAGGAAAATAGTTGGGAAGAGGTAAAAAGCTGGAAAAGCTGGGAAAAGCATAAAACAGCTTTAAAGAATCCCTAAAATGGGAAGCCTAGGAAAACAGGAAGAAACGAATCCTGATATTCTGGACGCAGAATTAGAAACAGCGTTTGGGGAACAACAGCTTAAAGAAGCTACTCCTAAATAGATTAGAGGTTGATCTATTCTTGGAGGGATCTCAGTTCGGGGGTGAATTCTGGAGATAGACGAATTCTAAGGTTGGGAGGACTGGTCAATTTCCAAAGTGGTATGCTCATATAAATTAAGAGTAGTTGAATAATTAAGTGTGATGGATCATATTAGAGCTATTTATGTGTTTTCTGAATTTAAATTAGTGTTCCATACATTTACAGAGTTAATAATGGAATTTACCCTCTCATCTCTGCATAGTTTTAGGAACTAGAAAAATGAGGAGAAATCCTCCAGAATCTCTAAAGCAACATTTAAATTTAAATCTGGGGATTTATAATACCTCACAAGTCACAAATTTGTAACTTTAATCTGCTTCTATGGGAAAGGGGATACAGTTAGTCCACACTGTAAGGAAAATTGTAAACCTACAGACAGTGAGAAAGTAAATGTATAGAGTACAGAAGTATTCATTTAATTTATTACTAAGTGAAGAGCAGAGGTTTACAAAAATTTCAACAGCTGTGCATTTCCACATTTAAAGTATTTACTATCTCCTTTAATAAGGATTGAATGGAAGGGTAGGAAATTTTAGTATTGCATATCTGGTTTAAATAGCAAGGAAATGAAACAAACCATGACTAGCATCTGTAGAAATAACTAGGAAGGAGATTTATGTGTGAAAGATATGGGAGTAGCACACAAGAAAGACAAAAGGAGACCCAATGGAAATACATAATTTGAAAAGCTAGAAGTGTATGAAGAACTATAAACAAAATAGTACCTGTACCCCATACAGGTCTAAATAGATATCTATATTGAAGAATGGGTACACAAACCTCATGCAGATATATATATATATAGGCATGTATCAGTAAAGAAATTCAGTCTAAATATGGGTATAGTGAGACTGTTCTATCATGACAAATAAATAGCAAAAGCATTTAGAGATATATAGCTTTAGGGAACAATTTAAATTGGCACACAAAGTTTTCCCAATGGAAATATAACTTCCCAGAAATCCTGAGAGTCGCCTGTAGAGTCAAACAATATATATATATAACAGATAGCCATGAGTCACTGTACCATTGAAAAAAACTGGCTATAAAGAGACTTATATAAGTCACAGTCACTACTATGGTAAACAAATTAAAGAATGAATAATTCATTATCTTTAAACCATATTAACTCACACTCAAAAATTAATTTCATGGATGGTAGCATGAGGACATCCATAAATTAATAATCTGTAGTTCTTCGAAATTGTTATGGGAAACAAAAATGTCAGGATGCAGAAATAAACACCTTCAATACACAACCAATAAAAAGGAACCGAGCCCTCTCGGGCCAGAGTCTTGAAAGAAAGACAGTGTTCCCAATTCATAATTTTAAACAAATCGAAGAACACTAGCATGTGACTGAAAAAAATTAGTACTCAGTCTCTGACAGAGTCTGGGGCTTAAATGGACACTGTTTAAAAACCCTAATAAAGTTAACGAGTTTGAAGAAGCACGAAGGAACATTGCTATGAGAGGATAGATCCCCTCCGTCCATGAGTATACCAACCTGAAAAACCAAGAGCCGTGGTAATTAATGCCAAATGACATGTTTAGCTCAGAGCTTGCCAAGCACGAAATTCGCATGGCGTCTACCATACCTGCAGACATACACACAAGGCAATGAAAATTGGTTTAGGGAACTAATAGAAGGAATTATATTAAAAATGAAAGTGAACTTATACAGAGAAATAAATCAATACCTGACCAAGGAGGTTTCCCCTCATTCCAACGGAGTCTGCCACAGAATTTGAGGTAGGATGTAAATAAATCGAACACCAGAAGGAAATATAGGAATTAGAAAACCATCTCTACTGATAGAAAAATCAAATCGATTCTTACCTAGCTAGATAGAAGATGTGTGAAATCAAGCCACTGTCGCTCTAAGGCCAAAATACAAGTAGGATTATACCCTACTCAGAAACGCAGGCGTGTTGGCATCATGTATCGTTAGCTAGTCATCAAATGAAATCGTAAGGGTGCGAAGAAAACAAATTATATACAAGAGGAAGAAATTATTAAAGGTATATGGGTAAGAAAATCCAATGCCATTCTCTGTGTTAGTAAGCAGACGCAGAACACGAAAGGGCGTAAATAAAATTTAGGCAAATTACTTCCATTTGAATGTATTACAATGCTCAGAAATCAATAACAGAGTCTGAAATTAACACACATAAAGCTTACAAGAAATTACTTGCAATATGAGGTATTGATAGAGTAATAGAAGTCTGGAGTGTATTAACTCTTGCGTCTCCAACACACAGAGGCTCAGCACCACCATTAGCCAAGAAAAACCCAAACGAAGGCCGAAAGAATAGTTGGAAAACTTCAGTGCACAAGATATACCAAAATTCAACTTCGAAACCCTAATGGTACCATTGAAATCTCAGTCGTCCAGATGGCAAAAGATCCATGGTGAGTCCACGGATCGAAAGGACGAGAGGTGCAATTAAACCGGTCATTTGACATTAAGTTTACAAGCTATCAAAGGAAGCCCACGGTAGCGATGCTCGTGTCGTATTGAATGCTTAGGTTCCAGAGTCATCTGGCGTGTCCATGATCAACGCCAAGTTGGATCCATAACGCACGAACGAGAAGGGAATGGAATTCGTTTCCAATCAAATTTTTTTTTTACACGTGATGACATGGAGACTGGTAGAACGTATCAGTTCCCACACCAAATTAAACCGAACTTGCAAATACGTTTTACTTAGAAAATGAAACTTACACGTCTACCTTCACATGCATTTCGAAGTGCACGACATATGCAATAAATGGGTGAGGACTTTGACTCACACCTGGTGAAAATTCGTGGCTCCAAGTTTAGTAAATAGCCATACATTCAATGTGTACATAGATATGAGAGCATCGAAACAAATCAAATCAACATTCATAAACATTGGATCTAATACAAAGGAATTCTAAGGTTAGGGTATATTGATTTCGATGATGGATGTGAATATACTATTCAAACCCACAATAAGCCTAATAGTTAGGTTAATACCAACGAATGCAATGATATCAATACCCATGTGCTATATAAATCATACAAGGATAACCTTTTATGGTAAGTGGGTTAGTGGTGAAAATCCACTCAGCTGATAATATAAGATCCTCTTTATTAATTGTATTTATTAAATTTATTTAATAGAGGGGTATAATTACATTAAAAAAATCATATTGAGGCAGAAATATGATTTAACCAGGTCACAATAGAAATTATTGTATGATATACCTTGTTGTAATTATTCCTGAGATTTAGAATGCCAGAGAGAAATTTTTTTTTTTGGGAGGTGTAATGGAGGTGTGACAAATCATGAGGGTGATCACCACTCAATGGCTTATAAGGGAGACCATCCCTTAACCATATATTATAACTCTTACAAGGAAATATACAAATATCTAGCTTAAAGCCATTACAATAAATATGATATCATTTACCCTCCGGTCATCATACTTTCGTATCTTGATGCAATGGTTGTACCTACAATGTCCATCGTACATTTGGATCACTTCAGAGTTTGCACTCATCTACATGAACCATAATCATTTACCTACCACCGTGTTAAGCATAATATTTTCTTTATACATGTCACCATCATTCCTTGCTAATGTTACCTTCATCATATATTGATATCAAGATTCAATGATGCCTTCAACATACAATGATGTCAATATTCATAAAGTATTAATCAACCATTTCATATATTTATACTAGAGAGGCTTCTCCATCTACTCTTGTATATTCATGACATGAAAGTAAAATACCTTGACATTCTCCCTTTAACAACACATGCTGCATATGTGCTAGTTATAAGTAATCACATTAACTAATGTTTCTCTCGCATAAGGACACATTCTTGCAAGACAATAGCTACATCTCCCCAGCATTTCTTTAAAATAAATTGATATATCAATTACGATATTCGTGCATGCAATTTATATAAATGTAATCAAAATCGCTAACCCTTAAGCTATTACTTTTAGTGCATGAAATGCAAGATAACATACAAGTGTTTCTCCCATGCATGCAAATGCATATAGATTCCAAAAGAGTCTCCCTAAAGGAGTGCTTACACATGAAGCGCATAAATTTCTTCATGAGTCCTCCCAAAGAAAAATCTCAACACAAGTGAGCATGTAAGCATATGTTTTCTTTTCTGTAAAACTATGAAATTAAGCAAACAAATGCATGTCTTCTTTTTCAAAGATTATAATAAAACTTATTTTCAATGTAGTTTAACACAACATGTTATCTTTTCCACATAAAAATATGTATATTCTTTCCAATGAAGGTTAATACATATATTGCATGTCTATGCATGGTCTTCTTCCAAAAGGAATTAACATCATAATTATGATAATATAAAAGTAATCACACAATTTGTTCATCTAAAGAAATATAACTGAATAATTCCATGGATTTATTAAATAACCAATCTTTACCAGCACCATGGTAATCTATTCATGCAATTATGAATTAACTAATATTCACAAATACCCTGGTAATCTACCCATGGATTTATGAAATAGTTATTCTCTACCAACACTATGGTAAACTATCCATGGATTTATTAATTCATTAATATTTACCAATACCATGGTAAAATATCCATAATCTATCGAATAATTACTATTTACAACATCGTTAGTGAATATTAATCTGAGAAAACTTATCTTCTCTTCTTCATTGCACATGAAGATATTTCAAGAGTTACTCTCTTTAATCTATTCAAGAAAATACTTAGGACTTGTTATCATTTCATCAACTAAATGAGTACAAAATCCATTTTAAAACAAGAGCATGCATCTTCTATTTTCTTGCTTATATAATATTATATAAATATTTATATTAAAGAGTTACCCTCTTTAATCGATTCGAGAAATTCTCTTTTAAAGTAAAGTGTGTGCATCTTCTATTTCCCAGCGTATCCAATAATATATAAATGTTTATATATATATATCTTTCCATATAAACATGGAAAATATTTTGAACATAATCAAACACCAGAAACAAATGAAAAAGTATTACTTATCTTTATCTACACAGACTAAAATATCTTTCTTTACTAAGAAAGATAACATAAGTTCTCTATAGAAAAATTAAAGAATTATTTTACTAGAAAACGAATTAAATTATCTTTGAGCCCACTACACATATCCAAGTATTAAAATACTTAACTCAAGTATTAAAATATTAAACTCTTCCCAAAGAAAGACATACTATACTATAAGTGATTATACAACTTATCTTTCCAAAGCGTGAGTTCTTGGTAGCATTTTTAATGCAAATATTTCTTGCATTAGCTCTTACCGATCACTCTCTTCATCTATATGTGTAGGAGTTCATTAAGGGTTTGGTCAAATATTCCATTGTTTCAAATAAAAAGAGACAATTTTCCATTTCTTTCGAAGGGTCTTTAATTTAGCCTATCAATTTACTCGGAATGCATAATGTCAATTTTCTTTCTAGTTTTAGACCTTTGAACTACCCAACGAAGGAAACTCACTTGTCTTTCGTATCAAGAATAGGTTTTCTTTTTTATACTGCCTACAGTAGTACTTTATTCCTCGATATAATTGTGAGTTAATTTCTTTACCCCATTTATTATAAAATTTAACTGTACATTCATTACAAATTATTAAAGTAAATTCATAGTTACAGGCAAACCCATCAGTATAACAGGTATTACAGTTACATGCTAACCCATCCATTACTTCATAATAATAATATATCAGATTTACTCATTTGATCGATAACAAGAAATACCTAGTGGAGGCTGAATCTACTGACCAGGATATTAATGTGCAGAATCCATCTAATCATGATTATAATCTCTCACTTGGAGAGTCCATCGTTTTCTCATTTGCAATCGAAACAGGAGCAAGTCCAAAGCTAGCAGCACCCTACGATGAGAGCAAAGGCCATGACGGCCACAACATCTATAACCACAAGCCAGAGTAATGGTAAAGGAAACAAAACAACCATCCTGCTCTTCCAAACTCAGTGCTACTGTCATAACCATCCCTCTCTTCAATATACATCACATATTTGTTTTAGCTGATTCAAAAATCCATTTTACATAAAACCAATTCTTTATTTTCTTGATTTGAACAATTAAAGTGAAAATATATTTACCATATGAATTTACGTAAGAGGTTTGTTACATACTCCCCCCCTTAAGAGACCACTATCCTTGGTGTGCTTCTCTCACTGAAATTTAAACTTATACTCATGATATAATGATATAAACAACCCAAAGGGGGTCATTCCCCTGCACAATGAAACACTTTTTTTTTTCTTAAATGCCATTAATTGAAATAATAATGTTTTTATCCATATTCATAGGCATGTATAGCGAAAAGAATATTTCATTTCCATCTCTAACTGCTTATCTCTTATTCAATTCATAAAAATATAGAAAAATATCTATACGAACTTACCATTATTTATCAATTACTATTGGATGTAATGATGGCTTTTACACAAGCTCTCCGAGAATGGTTGAACAACCCATCAACACTCCATCGAAAGAGCCTGTAATGTATGACTAACAATTCAATCACATTAGTCACATAGTTTCAATCAAATGAAAATACTTGCAACTATCAAACATTCTTGCAATATCAAGAGATGTTTTAATCGAAGTACTTCCACAAATACTCAGAGAGCACCAACTCTCTAATCAATGCATCACATGCACACCATCTTAGCTCTTGCTAAAGACATCCACATAGTACTTTAAAAAGTACTTAAAGATCACCTAGCTCTCTAATCGTCCCAATGGTCAATCAATGCACCATAGGCATATCCTAGCTTCTGATAAGACATTCAAACAAATTAGTAAATAAATGAACTTATACATTCAATAATTCATTTTCTGAGCGCTAAGCTCGTTTTCTCTTAATATCTACATAAAATATTTACTCAATCATATAAAAATTCGTTTTAATATAACACATAACTTTTTACTTAAATTGTTCCATTATGAGAACCACAATGGTAAACAAAATGCTCCTCCTTACCCATAAGATTTGGTTTCCACAAACAAATCGAGTCATTTTCACATCCAGATAGTCAATCTTTCCATATTAATTCAAAATAGAATAGCACACTAAAAAGTCTTTATACTTATCTGGAAATTTAGTCTTTCAAGCTGTGGTCCTCCCAACCGTCAAGGGAGGCTATTACGTCCTCCACTTTCCCCTAGCTCTAAAATCTAGATGGTGCCCCGGGTTAACAGTGGAATAAATTCTCTTTCTGCTATGACCTCTAGATGGCCAATCCAGTCAAACTCAGAAAGTTTGGTTTCACAAGGGTTGCTGTGAGTTATTTTCAACTAATCAAAACCAGCTCTAGAAAATAATTCCCTTCACCATTTTGCACAGAACCCATACTCCTCCTCTGGGATTCAGGTTTACCCTCATAGGAGTAGGTAACTATCTTTCGAACTGTCCCCAACCACCTCCTATTCTTGGAAAAAATTTTACCATCAACTTAAAAAGATTTTCTTTTCATTAATTAATTTCAGCAAAATAAATAATTTGCTTTATCAACAGTGATGATTTAAGTTTTTTTTTTTACCAGATAAAAGAAAATTAAACAAATTGTCTTTAACTAGTTAATACTAGTTACCTTTAATGAAGCTGTCACAACTCCCCCCCTGAAAGTAACATACATGTGTTGTACATTATTATTTCTGAAATAAAAAAATCATGTACATTAAAACATGATACTTTAACATTTACTGTTGCAATTCACATTGCAATGTGTGAGATATTTTATTTTCACTGATTTTCTGTCTCCATTAAGCTACCCATGCTTACTATAAGAAAAAATGCTAATCGTAAATATTCATTTCTCAAGCAAATATTATCTTGCACAATCATTTTAAATTTTTTCATAAAATGTTGTCATGCATATGATGTCGTCAAGCATAAAAGTATATACAAATATTAATTAATGCAAATGTGTCAATAGAAATTAGGGTATGAGTGCAAACATTTCGAATTCCCATAATGTTATGTTCCAACAGACTGCACACGAAGTAATTATCATAATCACTTGTTCACAAGTTTCAAATAGCTTTAGTCAAAATCGATTCGTGCATATAACTTTAATTAGTTATTAATTCATAACTAATCAATGCTATTAATGATTTTAATGAATCCATTTCATGAGTCACTCTAAAACTAGTCATTCCATGCCACTAATAATATTAATGCATTCATGACGACTCATGCAAAAACTAGTCAGTCAACTAGTCATTATAGTTAAGTCTCACAACTTGACCCATTAAGAGGCTTCATTCAATTTAATTTTAACACTCTATCATGTTATAGTAGGAATCTCCTCATCTTTTGCATTCATGCATTAGTTTCACACACCGTCACTATACACATTCATCTTTTAAAGTAGTGCATGGTAACTTTAGAAATTTTATTGCATGGAAAAACAATTACCTCTTTTCAAACTCAAATGAAAGGTAACTATTTTTCTTTCATGCTTTTTCTACTTTTTTTTCCTAAATAAATAAAGCATAATACACATATTAATCTCATAGGCATATTCTCATCGCAGAAAAAGTATATTATAATAGCATGCTCATTTTTAAGAATTCTTTTGAATAGAAGCTAATATCATGCAATGCCATTTCTTTTTACGTATATAAAAATTCATTTTTAAAGGAAATCAACATGCACATGCACAGACCATGCCTTGAATATACCTCTATAACACAATGGCTATTCTTTGGGCATACAAGGAAGATAACTCTCCCTCTTTGTGCATGCAAGCGAGATACCTCTTCCTTTACTGTAAGCAACACATATTCCCTTCTTAGAATTTTATCATCATGAAATACTATTTTCATGTAAAACAATTAACATAATAGAAATATTTAACATAATAATTAAGTTTTCTAGAAGAGACAACATGGATTCTTTTCAAAAAAACCCAACACAATAAGTTTTCCTTTTACCATGGTATATCTTTCTAAAAGATTATCATATTAGAAATTCTTTATTACTTTCCAAAAGAACTGACACAATCTTGCATATTAAGTAAAACCATGTTTTAGTCTATATTTGTCTCTTTTACTTTCAATATTCACATGCAAGAATTATTTCAAAATATACATATTTCTCTCCCAGAAAAAATAAAAAATATATTAGTTAAATTTTCAAGAAACAAACGCACATGTTTCATTTTCAAGAAACCAAATTCCCATCTCCTTTCATGAAGACTTCAACATAGGAATGAAATTCTTACGTACATGGAAAAGATATATCCTTTTTAAAGAAACTCTAATTTAGTTTTATTTACATTGTACGTATTCTATTTTCCATAAATGCAATAACTATTGTTTCAAGAAAAGAAAGATAATAATACTTATCTCTTGAAACTCTTTGTTCAACCTAGATTAGAGATGTGATGCCTTCCTTCATAGACACACATTTCTACTGACTTTTTAGAATCATTTTATAACACGCCTCAATTTCTTCACTTAACCAATCCCAAAGGCGCTAATGTCGCAGCCTTTAGCTCGATACCACTTACGTAACATACGCCTATAACTTCACATGGAAATGGAGGAGTTAATTTTTTTTATACAAGTTACCCACGAGTAACTATCCAAATCACTATTAAATACTCCTTAGTCATCATTAGATACAATTTTCACCAGTTCATAGTGTAACCATAGTTTAGGAATAGTAAGTTTCTTAACCATTAACAACCTCTATTGTAGTACATTAACATAAAATTGTATGATGTAACCTTCCATTCATTTCATTACTCATGTAGTCATCACATACTTTCCATTATGAACATCATAACAAGGAAGGAATAAACATCATCAACTTGACACAATAATCAATCACATCATTGAACACCAATATACCCTGGAAACCCCGTAGGGTGAAGACCAGCAACGTTTAATTTTATTATTAAATGCTCGTGAGGGTGATCAGCCCTCACTCAATGGCTTATAAGAGAGACCATCCCTTAACCATCATTTATCAATCTTACAAGGAAATATAAAAATATCTAGCTTAAAGTCATTACAATAAATATGACAACATTTACCCACTAGTATTCATATATTCATATCTTGATGGCATGGATCTACCTACAATGGTCCATCGTACACTGGATCATCCGGTAGTTCACACTCATCTACATGAACCATAATCACTTACCTGCCACCAGGTTAAGCATAATATTTCCTTATACATGTCACCATCATTCCCTGCTAATGTTACCTTCGACATACATTGATGTCAAGATTCAATGTTACCAGCAACATGCATTGATGTCAAGATTCATAAAGTATAATAAATAATTTCATATATCTATACTATAGAAGCTTGTCCATCTACTCATGTATATTCAAGACAATGAAAGTAAAGTACCTTGACATTCTCCCTTTAACAACACATACTTCATATGTGCTAGTTATAAATCATCACATTAACTAATGTTTCTGTCACATAAGCACACTTTCCTGCAAGACAATAGTTACATATCCCAAGCTTTTCTTTAAAATAAGCTGATACATCAGTTATGATATTCGTGCATGCGATTTAAATAAATTTAATCAAAATAGCTAACCCTTAAGCTATTACTTTTAGTGCATGGAAAAAGCTAACATAACAATTGTTGCTCTCCTATGCATTATAATATCCCAAAATCAGGGATTCAGCAAGACATCAACTGTATAACGGTCTTGCTGTGATGAATAAGCTTAGAATAGGCGTGAGGAACATAAATACATCATATTGAACTACAGCAGCCACTTTTACAATCCAAAGGATGGGGAAAATCAACAATTTATGCACTAAAAAGCTTAATATCAGAGATTTGCGTAAAAATAGGGGTGGGGACGATTGGATCTGATAGCTTAGGTCATGAGGGACCTATGCTCCGAATTTCAGCTCAAACTAAGCATTCTAGCTAACTTCTAAGTTAAACAGTTCCTCCTTTCCCGACTAGTCTAGAAAACCCTGATTTCCCATGACTTTGCTGAACAGAAATTTCTGAATACTATGAGAGCGTAATTCCCACTAGGGTTGCTATAGAAAGTGATGGAAGATGACAAATATATAGCTTATATTGATCAAATAGTAGATAAATAGAGGTTTAACCCCTTTTACACAAGAAAAGGACACCCGGCAAGGGTTTTCGGCAATTTACATGTACCAAAGTAGGACTGCAGAAAATAACGCAGTCTACTGCAACTATGCATTAAAATGACTGAATATGACAATATCAACTCAGATAAATGAGGGGAGCAAAGCTCTAACCCTTATAAGCAAAAATACATCAATCCTCCAAAGGATTGGCTAAAACATACAAAATGGCAAAAATGCCGGAGTAGCTGGGCAGCTACTGCAACTCTGGAACTAGAAATATGTAGAGAAGGCTGAATAAGATGAAAAGATCTGAAGTAAACCTCCTCCAATGGATCTCCAAAGTGGAAGGCTGATCCTTACACTTGAGATCCCACCCTCCAATCAATCTGCAAAACCCCACAGCAAATGCACTATGGAAATAACGCAGCTATTGGAGCAAACTGTGCAGTAGGGGCAAGAATATGTGTTGGCCTGATGCCAAGATCTGCAAATAAGCTCTCAAGCTTCCAAACTGATCCTCCAAAGGCAAGAAAGACTCCCCCTCTGAAAAACAAGCAATGGAAGAGGTGTTGTGGAGTCTCCACGGCAACACCCTACAACACAGTATTATGCTGCTGCAGCAGTAACGCTGTCCTGGAGGATGATGCTTCTGTCTCGAGCCAAAATAATGATGGGACAACCTCACCCGAGCAGGCACTCGAAGTCCCCTGGGGCTGAGGGTGAGATCTCCGAACGAAGACACTCGGTGCACTAAACAGTGCTGCAGACTAGTTAAACAACCAGCGTGCTCAAGAAGTCGAAATGACCAACTCAATATCATAAACATATGCATGAATGGCAATAGCTCTCCTCCCCTCCATTTATATAGCAATTGGAGACTCCTCATGGGCCCTTCCTCTAGAAGCTTCCCTCCTACGTTGTCATGTAGTGCTTTCCAACTCATACCCTGTGTTGGTTGACTTGGTCAAACCTCTTTGCAAATATCTCCTTTCACACATGAGGGTGTGAAATCTGGTTCCATGGCTGATCCCTTTTCATACTAGAGGGATTTTATTTATTTTTTTATTATCTTTGGGCCTCCTTACCCAATTATTCATCTCCTAAATGAGTTTAGACAAAATTTAATGTTCCAATTTATTGAAGAAAAATTTGGAACATTACAATCCTCCCCTCCCAAATGTTGCTTGTCCCCAAGCAACTGCAAGGATAGAACTGAAGAATCTCCACTCAAGGCATGGAGTCTGGAATATAATGAGGAAAATCTCCCTCATGTGGATCCTCCATCACCAAGCAATCATCCAAACAAAATGAGCCACCTCCCAACAAGGCAACTCCTGAAAATCTCCTTCCACCTCAAGCTCTAGTAATGAAGGTGGGTTGAAAATCTGAACTTGGAAAGCATCATAGCTTACCCCATGCTATCCTTCTCTCCACTCATGAAAAGTGTAGAGTGTATGTTGATCCTAGGCTGCAAAATTATTGCCCTCCAATGGAAAAGTGAAGAACAATCCTCCAAAGAAGGCTCCTCCAACAATGAAGAACAAGCTGGCCCAAAACAATCCATCCATGAAGAATAGGACATGGTCATCATGGAACATCCTAATGAGAGGTTTGCTGAAGGTTTTACATGATGATACATGATGCAAAAAATTTCTCACAAGGATACAGCGCAGTCTCATCCACTGCAACTTCAGAAAATTACATGGCAAGCAATGTCCATGATTCATCACATCTACTAAAGGATAGTAAATGGCTGAATGTAACAACAATAATACATGATCAAGCACTTGCCCATGGCTATACAATGGATGAATATCAATCTTATGGCCCAGCTCAAAAGAGAATAAATATTTGGCTGTGGTGGCCATATCTCCTCTCATGCTCCCATTAGAACATGTAGTGTAGAAATTGTGAGAATTCTTCCCACTCATGGACACATCCAGCTCATGTGTCTCCCTCATAATCAAGCCTTCCATACAAATCTGATCTATATCAGCAAATGAAGACATGATCAGCAGAAAAATGAAGAAAATGCTGAAGGTTAAAAGTGATGCAAGAAGGTACCAACAGCTTTCCCAGTAGTGACAGCGCAGTTTTGCAAGTTGCTGCTTGATAAAAGTACATGGAAAAATGTTTCTTTTTACATGGTTAATCATGCATGTCTTTATATGATACATGATATAGTGCAAAAATTGAACATACATGTGGTGATAAAAAATTTACCCAAGGCCACAAAAGAGATGGCTGCCTCCATCATGTAGATTGGCCCAATACAATTCATGGAGCAATTTGACGAGCTTGCCCTCTTGTGAAGCAATGCACTGCATAAGAATGGTAAGAGTGTGCAAATCAATGAATGTATAAACAAGATTCTCACCATATGATGGAAGTAAGATGGTACATGGGTCCATACATGAGTCCTTCATAGTGTTTTGGCATGCTATGAAGAAGAATGAACCATGTGTTGCAAAAAGATAATCCTCCTTATGCTTGAAAACCCAAGTCAAGAAGAATATGCCATAGATGTCTCTATCATCATTACCTCCTCTTTTTTCATCAAGTGCAACAAATATGAAGTGATCCTGGGACCTATGGGTTATGGATCCACCATATCTCTGCTGGGCACACTTCATCCATAAGTCTTTACTCCAAGGTGACAATGCTGTGAGCTTATGCAAATAAGCTCCTGTCAATACACAACTATGTTCTTTGACATGCTCCTTGTCAAATATTCTTCCAATAATGCTGCAAAAAATGTGGAATACTTCCCAAGATGGAAGTGCTTCCCAATCATCATCAAAGACCAAGGAGATAGTGCCATCCCCTCCTCCTGCAACATCATACAAAGTGTGAGAGAAAATCTGCCCTTGCTCTCCCAAGCAAAGCAACAAAGTATTTTGCTGCCTCCTCATACTTCCATCATACAACTCATGTGATGAAGACACATCAACATCATGCATCCATTCTCTATGCTGCTCAATGATGCAAGTATCCTGCCATCTTTTCCCCATCCTCCCACTCTTAGGAAGAGTGTTTTCCAAGTGATGGCCAAACTCTTTCAAGAGTAACCAGCACAGCCAAGCCTCCTACTGCCCGGTATCATAGATCTGTAAGTAGCCTCCTAGTTCCTTGCTCATCAACCACATCCACTCAATCACCTATGGATGCCTCCTTCTTCTCCTCATCCTGGTACTCCTCCCATGAGGGCTACCATCCTCCCAAATCAAATTCCTGTCTTTGCACTTCATGGGATTTTGAAATGTAAGCTTCTCAAGGATCAATGAGACCCTATCAAGAATCAAATAGGTGGTAGGCAAAAACCTCCCATCATGATCTGTATGGCTCAAGGGATTTCCAACACAAGCATGAGAGATGTTATCCATCCTAAGATGTCCTCCATCTTCTATCTGCTCTTGTGAGAAGGGAAGAAAATCATTGCATTCCATGGTGTGTCGAAGTGCATCTCCAATGAGATCTCTCCTTGAGACCTCCCTTTCATCCATAGTCTTCCAAAACCAATGAGGTCTTGGATTTGAAAGTAGAATTTCCTCTTTGAGCCGAGAAGAGCTCATTGAGGAAGTGTCATCTTCAAGGGAGAAAAGGTTTCTTAATCCAAGATGTCTACCATCAATCTTCAAGGCTTCAAAACCCAACCTCCAATGTGATGTACAATCCAACAATGGCTCATGAGAATGATGGTTTGATTCCTTCTTGAGTGTTTCCACGTTGCACAGCGCAGTGCAACCAAGCTGCTCTATAGTAGAAATGAGATTTGACTCTTGGACATGCAAAATTAAATCCCCACATTGATCAAAATAATTTGCTGTGACAATGGAATGTGGAAATATTTTCATACCTTGATGTGCATTTGGAACTTCTTGTAGGGCTACAAGAGTCCCTTCCTCAAAAGTGTTGGCTGCCCCAACTGTTGATGCATGTGGCTGCTCCTCCATGAGTGGGACAACGTTATCACAAGCCTCCTCAAGAGGTGATGTGATCTCTTCTTTCTTTGTTCTTTCTCCATCAAAGGTTTGGATCAAAATTTGAGTGAAATCTGCAAACGTCTTCACCCTTGCATGGCTCAAGTGGCTGCACCACCAATCATAGGCTTCACCCTCCAAATGCAGTGCTGAGATTTCAACAGCTTCTTTCCGTGCTACAGGATGTAGTAGGAAAAATGCCTCCAACTTTCTCACCCAAGTTCTTACATTAGATGACCCATCAAAGGTAGACAACAAAAATCTATTGCCTTTGATTTCTTTTCTGTTGCATGGCCTCTTCTCTTCCTTCAGCTGGATGAAATGAGGAAAATCTAGAGTCTCCCTGAAGGCTCTAGGTTGAGATCTATACTCAACAAGGTAATCACTGAGAATATGATGATCCAAATATCTTCCATGCTCAATATCTTCTTCTTGATGAGAATAGGAAGCGCATGGTACTTCCTCTTCTTTTTCTTCAATCTTCTTGACCTCCTCAAAGGTGGATGCATTTCCTCTGGATCTGAAAATAGATGAGAATAAACTCATCTTTTTCAATGTTCTGATCTTCTTGGGCTTAGACTCACAGGGGTCAGTGGATCCCTCATACATGGGAAAAGGTGACCTCCCAGTGGTATGCTGCAACTTTGAACTCTGCGTGCTAGATCCCCCATTATTCCATTCACTTTCATCCTACCTGAGCTGACAGTAATCTTTGAAAGGCAAAGCTGCTCTGAAGTCTTCCCCCATGGACTGCCATTTATGGAAATAGTCTCCAAAGGGTATATGATCATGCTGCCTCCCTTTCTCACTCGATACTGGAGGTAAGAATGTAGGCATTGTGATCCTAGTTGGCCTACTGAAGGCTGGTGAATGTTGGTCACACTGCTGTGAGATCCCCATATTTGTCACCTCTACGGCCTCTTGTGGGTAAGATTTTGCCTAACCTCTTTGTTCATAGAAAAATGTCCCCACGGTTTCTCTACCAGTGTCGTAGATAACTAGCTCCACAGGCTGAGCCAGAACTATGCTCTGATACCTCTGTAATATCCCAAAATCAGGGATTCAGCAAGACATCAACTGTATAACGGTCTTGTTGTGATGAATAAGCTTATAATGGGCGTGAGGAACATAAATACATCATATTGAACTACAGCAGCCACTTTAATTCAGATTTACAATCCAAAGGATGGGGAAAATCAGCAATTTATGCACTAAAAAGCTTAATATCAGAGATTTGCGTAAAAACAGGGGAGGGGACGATTGGATCTAATAGCTTAGGTCATGAGGGACCTATGCTCCGAATTTCAGCTCAAACTAAGCATTCTAGCTAAGTTAAACAGTTCCTCCTTTCCCGACTAGTCTAGAAAACCCTGATTTCCCATGACTTTGCTAAACAGAAATTTTTGAATACTATAAGAGCATAATTCCCACTAGGGTTGCTACAGAAAATGATGGAAGATGACTGATATATAGCTTATATTGATCAAATAGCAGAGAAATAGAGGTTTAACCTCTTTTACACAAAGAAAAGGGCACCTGGCAAGGGTTTCCGGCAATTTATATGTACCAAAAGTAGGACTGCAGAAAATAACGCAGTCTACTGCAAATTTGCATTGAACATGACTAAATATGATAATATCAGCTCAAATAAATGAGGGGAGCAAAGCTCTAACCCTTATAAGCAAAAATACATCAATCCTCCAAGGGATTGGCTGAAATATACAAAATGTCAAAAATGTCGGAGTCGCTGGGCAGCTACGACAACTCTGGAACTAGAAATACGTAGAGAAGGCTGAATAAGATGAAAAGATCTGAAGTAAACCTTCTCCAATGGATTTCCAAAGTGGAAGGCTGATCCTTACACTTGAGATCCCACCCTCCAATCAATCTGCAAAACCCCGCAGCAAATGCACTATGAAAATAATGTACTATTGGAGAAAACTCAGACAAGAGGGGGAAAGAATATGTTGTTTCGATGCCATCAGCCAAGATATGAAAATAGCTCTCAAGCTTCCAAACTGATCCTCCAAAGGCAAGAAAGAATTCACCGAAAATACAATGGAAGAAATGTTGTGGAGTCTCCACTGCAACACCCTACAACACAAAGATTATGTTGTTGTAGTAATAATTCTATCCTCGGAGGATAATGCTTCTGCCTCTAGGAAATAATGATGGGACAACCTTACCCGAGCAAAAAGTAATCGAAGTCCCTCTGGGCTGAGGAAGGTGGGACCCAAACAGAAAAACTCGGGTGCACTAAACAGTGCTGCAGACTAGTTAAACAACCAACGTGATCAAGAAGTCAAAATCACTAACTCAATATCATAAACATATCCATGAATGACAATAGCTCTCCTCTCCTCCATTTATATAGCAATTGGAGACTCCTCATGGGCCCTTCCTCTAGAAGCTTCCCTTCCTCTATAAACTTCCCTCCTATGTAGTGCTTTTCAACTCATACCCTGCACTAGTTGACTTGGTCAAGCCTCTTTGCAAATATCTCCTTTCACACATGAGAGTGTGAAATCTGGTTCCATGGCTGATCCATTTTCATACTAGAGGGATTTTATTTATGTTTTTATTATCTTTGGGCCTCCTTACCCAATTATTCATCTCCTAAATGAATTTAGACAAAATTTAATGTTCCAATTTATTGAAGAAAAATTTGGAACATTACATGTATACAAATGCATATAGATTCCAAAAGAGTCTCCAAAGGAAGCTCCCGCATGAGGCACATAAACTCCTCACGACTCCTCCCATGGGTCTTCCCAAAGAAAATCTCAACACAAGTGAGCATGTAAACATATGATTTCTTTTCTGTAAAACTATGCAATTAAGCATACAAATACATGTCTTCTTTTTCAAGATTATACTAACAATCATATTCAATGTAGTTTAATACTACAAGCTATCTTTCTACATACAAATATGTATATTATTTTTCAATAAAAGTTAATACATATATTGCATGCTTATGCATGATCTTCTTCCAAAAGGAATTAACATCATAATCATCATAATATAAAAGTAATCACTTAGTTTGTTCATCTAAATGAATATAACTGATTAGTTCCTTTAACAATGAATTTATTTAATAACTTAACTTTACCAACACCATGGTAATCTATTCATAATTATGAATTGAATCATTCACAAATACCCTAATATTCACAAATACCCTGGTAATCTACCCATGGATTTATGAAATAATTATTCCCTACCAACACCATGGTAAACTATCCATGGATTTATTAATTCATTAATCTCTACCAATACCATGGTAAACTATCCATGGATTTATTGAATAATTACTATTTAAAACATGGTTAATGAATATTAATCTGAGAAAACTTCTTTTTTCTTCTTCATTGCACATGAAGATATTTCAAGAGTTACTCTCTTTAATCTATTCTAGAGAATACTTTGGACTTGTTATCATTTCATAAACTAAATGAGTACAAAATCCCTTTTAAAATAAGAGCATGCATCTTCTATTTTCTTGCTTATACAATATTATATAAATATTTATATTAAAGAGTTACCCTCTTTAATCTATTCAAGAAATTCCCTTTTAAAGTAAAGTACATGCATCTTCTATTTTCTTGCGTATACAATAATATATAAATATTTATATATATATATCTCTTTCCATATAAACATGGAAAATATTTTGAACATAATCAAACACCAGAAACAAATGAAAAAGCATTACTTATCTTTATCTACACAAACTAAAATATCTTTCTTTACTAAGAAAGATAACATAAGTTCTCTATAGAAAAATTAAAAAATTATTTTACTAGAAAACGAATTAACTTATCTTTGAGCCCACTACACATATCATAAAAATACTATTGTAACATACACTATAACTTGACAGGAAATGTAAGGAGTTAAAAAAATTTAGTACAAGTTACCTATCATTACATAGAATGTTTGGGCTACCACAGTGTAATTTTATAAATAAGAATAGTAAACTCCTTACCCCTTAACAACCTCCATTACAGTATATTAACTTAATACTATATGGTGTAACCATCCATTCATCTCATTACTCATATAGTCATCACATAATTTCCATTATGAACATCATAACAAGAAAGGAATCAACCTCATCATCTGGACACAATAATCAATCACATCATTGAACACCAATATACCCTGGAAACCCCGTAGGGTGAAAACCAGCAAACGTTTAATTTTATTATTAAACGCTCGTGAGGGTGTTCAGCCCATCACTCAATGGCTTATAAGGGAGACCATCCCTTAACCATCGTTATATAATCTTACAAGGAAATATGCAAATATCTAGCTTAAAGCCATTACAATAAATATGATACCATTTACCCTCCGGTCATATCTTCGCATCTTCACACCTTGCAGTATGGATGTGGCTACAATGGACCATCGCACATTGAAACTTCATTCAAGCTAGGAGACTAGAGTTTTCATTAAAAATCTGAATACATTACAACTGTGTTTTCAACTTACACTCTCTTGGAGAATAGTAAGAAAGAAGTCTTCAACAAAATGCTCATTCACCATCTCACCACCATTAGGCTTTATAAGGGGCATATTGTTTATGCACCCTTGGGCATTCTGGTGGTGCAAAAGGTAGCCCAGGGTCTCCATGACAAGCACATATTAAGTTTGGGTTTGATACCGACCTTATTCTGCCTCGCAAGAGGTGCACGGTCTTTCTCAAAACAAGGCAGTGGCAACTCGGATAAGCCACTATCACTTCGGCTTGTCCTCCCTCTCTTTAAGCTAAATCTAATCACCGCTATGGGTTTTCCGTAAATAACACTCTTAATTGGCATTTCAGTTCATATGTATAATATTTGCTACAAGGAAATACCCTGTTTTAGGCAGATGTTAGATAGCTCTCAATGTAATATAGGTATAATACACTGAGTTCCTCCATGAGTTTGTTACCAATCATCAAAATATTGTTTCCATCATGCAAATGGAACTATTTTCAAAACGATGCACGTAGTTTCACACAGCAATAGATCCATCATGCAAATGGAGTTATTATCAAAATGAAGCACATATTTTCAGACAACAATAGAACAGAGTCGCGACGCTATGAAATTAGTGTATTTGCCAGATACATGGACAGCATTCCAACAAGGCAGCATGAAGACAGAGTCACTAATTTGAAACATAATTGAGATGTATTTTCTTTGAATTTAAAGAAATCACCCACGAATCCAAAATATGATCCTAGTTCAAATTTTGGTAATTTCTTTATGTAAGCACCTAGGTAACCAGATACTTAATCCTCAGATAAGCACTGATGACAAGTATAATGTTCAGAAGTCAAATTCTAAGGCAATTTCAGAGTGGTGAAAGTGCATTCAAGAATCAAAGGCAAAGCTTCCCACTTGCTATCTCAACTCCAAAATCATCATTCAGCTGAAAATTATGTTCATACATTTCATCAAATAGTCTGCATGCATCCATGCTGATGGGACAGTGACGGTGATTTAACTAATCTAAAATAATGTCCAAATATAATCCAGATGAAGATGCACCCTTGGATTTTGTTATGATTTTTCAATATAAATGCCATACCAAGACTCATGCCACAGCTAGCATATTCTTCATATTTAGTAAAATACTCTAAGAAATTCAAAAAACTATTGTAACACAGAGTTATGGAACAAAATTATTTCTAGCACACAGCAAATATAAACTTTCAGCCGTAGAAATTGGGCATTCCAGCTTACTAATTTGAGTCTAAACCTACATACAAAACAGAAAAATTTATCGCTGCTGAGCAGATGCGAAGTTTTCAAGCATACAACCAACTCAGGAATCTTCACCATGCTTCCTTGCTGAAATAGACAAGGATAAGTGGCTATATAAAGAGGAAAATAATCGTGAAACAATCATACTTCCTTTCACCATTAGGTAATAAAGAGTACCAAACTGAAAACATTTCAATTCGATTGATTAAATGCTTATAAACTGTTTATAAAAATGATATCACTTGGGCAAATTCTTTGCACACCTACAAATGAACGGCTTCCAGAAGTGATGAGCAACACTTGAAAAATGAAGTGAACTCTGCCTCAAAAACGAACATGTAAACCCCTCCATGCTGCACCACTGACCTCAGAGAGAAATACTCCCTTAGATAAATAATATCTGCTCAAAAATTCGTTTTACATTAACTGATTCAAGAATTCGTTCATTTTTAACCGATTCTTGATTTTCCAAATTAACGTAAGTTTTATTTACCATAGGTTGAGTCATACATTACATAATCCCTCCCTTAAGAGAACACCGTCCTCGGTGTGCTTCTCTCCCTGAAATTTTAAAATTTATACTCATGGTATAATAATATAAACAACCAAAAGGGAGTCCTTTCCCTTCACAATGAAACACTTTTGTTACTAACCATTCAATCACTTTAATCACATAGTTTCAATAAAATGAAAATACTTGGAATTGTCAAACATTCTTGCAATATATAGAGATGTTTTAATCGAAGTACTCCCACAAGTACTCAGAGAGAACCAACCCTCTCATCAATGCATCACGTGCACACTGTCTTAGCTCCTGCTAAAGACATCCACAGATTACTGCAAAAAGTACTTAGAGAGCACCTACCTCTCAATCGTACCAATGGTCAATCAATGCACCATGGTCATATACTAGCATCTGCCAAGACATTCAAACAGATTAGTAATAAAATAAATGAACTTATACATTCAATAATTCATTTTAATATAACAAAACTTTTACTTAACTTGTTCTACTATGAGAACCACAATGGTAACAAAATGCTCCTCCTAATCCATAGGATCAAGTCATTTTTCACATCCAGACAATCAATATTTCCACACTAAAATGTCTTTATATTTATCTGGAAATTTAGTCTTTCAAGCTATGGTCCTCCCAACCATCAAGTGAGGCTATTACGTCCACCACTTGCCCTCTAGCTCCAGAATCTGGATAGTGTCATGGGTCAACAGTGGATTCTTCTGCTGTGACATCAGGATGGCCAATCCAGTCACACTTAGAAAAAGCCTGGAAGAGAAATTCGGGACAGTCCGGTCCAATTCTCTAGTTCCAGTCATACTCAGATGTTCTTGGCTTTACAAGGGTTGCTGGAAGCTATTTTCAGCTGGTCCCAACCAGCTCGAGAAAATACTCCCCCTTTACCAATTTCACAGAACGCCTACTCCTCCCCGGAGATCCAGCTTATCCTCAGAGGAGTAGGTAACTGTCTTTCCAACTGTTCCCAAACACTTCCTATTCTTGGAAACATTTTTACCATCAACTTAGAAAGATTTTCGTTCATTAATTAATTTCAACAAGTTTGTCTTTTGCTAGTTAATACTAGTTAAATTTAATGAAAATGTCATAACTTCCCCCCTGGAAGTAACATACATGTGTTGTACATTAAAAAATGATACTTTAATGTTTACTGTTGCAATCCACATTGCCATGTTTGCGATGTTTTATTTTTCACAGATCTTATGTTTCTATTAAGCTACCCATGCTTACTATAAGAAACAATGCTAATCGTAAATATGTATTTCTCAAGCACATATTATCTTATGCAAACATTTCCAATTCTCATAATGTTCTGTTCCAACAGACTGAAATACAAAGTAATTATCATAATCACGTGTTCACAACTTTCAAATAGCTTTAGTCAAAATCGATTCATGCATATAACCTTCATTAGTTATTCAGTCATAACTAGTTAATAATTTTAATGCATCCATGGAGACTCGTGCAAATACTAGTTAGTCAACTAGTCATTAAGTTAAGTTTCATAACTTGATCCATTAAGAGACTTCATTCAACTCTATCATTCTATAGTAGGAATTTCTTCATCCTTTTCATTCATGCATTAGTTTCACACACCTCTTTTTAAGTAGTGCATGGTAACTTAGAAATTTTATTGCATGCAAAAACAATTGCTTCTCTTCAAGCTCAAATGAAAAGTAACTGTTTTTCTTTTATGCTTTTCTATTTTCTTTCCTAAAGAAATAAAGCATAATACACATACTATTCTCATATGCATATTCTTATGCAGAAAAAGTATGAATTATTTAATGGAAAATGACACAATGTGCATTCGCTTTACTCAAAATTTCACAAAAGACCCACCATTTCAGCTTTTGCCTTTGGAGCATGCAAATATAATAAATCTAACACATTGACTGTCATTCCTATGCATACAATGCATAAAGATTCTAATCTTAATTTCCCAACAGAGTATTTAACATAATCAAGTAGGCAAACTCATGATTCCTCTTCGAGGACACATAACATAATAGGCATGCAAAACATGGTTTTCTTTTCCATAAAACTAATGGAATAAAACATAAGAATACATACCTTATTCTTGAAATATTATACCCACATTAGCCATGTATGTATTTCAAGGAAACCAAAACATTACTTTAGTTTTTTTACATGTAATTCATCTTCTTTGCCAAAGAATATTTTCTAAAGTATGATAACAAAACATGTTATAATTTCCACATATAAACTTATGTTCTTTCCGATGAAATCTAATACAACTATTGCATGCAAAGAACCTTGTTCATCTATGATTCTATATGCAAGTTGCTCATGCTTTTGCTTCCAATGATTTATCATAGATTGCCTCTTTTATGCATAATATCTACGCAACACTTAACAAGGTTAAATTAACCTTTAATAATCCATCTAGAAATGCAATATATATTCAAGAGGTTATTCTCTTTAGCCTATATTTATTTTCAAGAACTTGGACTCCTTTTCACTTAACACACAAGTACGTAGTCCCTTTTAAAGAAAAACAAGCTTCCCATCTTTTCTTAAACAAGATATATATAAAGGCAAGCAAGTTTACTTATTTATGTTTTACTACTGCTCACACCTTTCAAGATACGTACTAGTAATCTTTGCAAGACTCACATGGGTTCTTATCAGCAAAACGAGCATAGTAGTTTGGTCTTTTACCATGGTATATCTTTCTAAAAGATTATCATATTAGCAATGCTTTATCACTTTCCAAAAGAATTAGCACAATCTTGCATATTAAGTAAAACCACATTTTACTCTATATTTGTCTCTTTGCAAGATTCACATGTAAGAATTATTTTCAAAATATACATATTTCTCTCCCAAAAAAATTCAAATGTATATTAGTTTAAATTTTCAAGAGAAACACGCACATGTTTCATTTTTCAAGAAACCAAAATCCCAGCTGCTTTCATGAAAACTTCAACACAACAATAGAAGTTTTACGTACATGGAAAATACATATTCTTTTTTAAAGAAATTCTAACTCAACAGGTATTTACTTTGTAAGAAGTGTATTTTCCATAAATGCAATAACTAGTGTTTCAAGAAAAGGAAGATAATAATACTTATCTCTTGAAACTCTTTATTCAACCTGGATTAGAGATGCGATGCCTTCCTTCACATACACGCTTTTCATATCAGATCTCTCAATTTCTTCCTGCTAAATCCCAAAGGCGCCAGTTTTTGAACCTTTAGCTCTGATACCACTTGTAACATACACCATTAACTTCACAGGAAATGTAAGGAGTTAAAATTTTCTATGCAAGTTACTCATCATTACATAGAATGTTTAACAGTTCACAGTGTAATTTTATAAATAAAGATAGTAAACTCCTTAACCCTTAACAACCTCCATTACAGTATATTAACATAATACTATATGATGTAACCATCCACTCATCTCATTACTGATATAGTCATCACATAATTTCCATTATGAACATCATAACAAGAAAGGAATCAACCTCATCATCTGGACACAATAACTAATCACATCATTGAACACCAATATACCCTGGAAACCCCGTAGGGTGAAAACCAGCAAACGTTTAATTTTATTATTAAACGCTCGTGAGGGTGTTCAGCCCATCACTCAATGGCTTATAAGGGAGACCATCCCTTAACCATCGTTTATATAATCTTACAAGGAAATATGCAAATATCTAGCATAAAGCCATTAGAATAAATTTGATACCATTTACCCTCTCGTCTTCATATCTTCAGATCTTCACATCTTGGTGGCATGGATGTACCTACAATGGACCATCGCACATTGGACCTTCCTGCAACTAGGAGACTAGAGTTTTCATTAAAAATCTGAATACATTACAACCATGTTTTCAACTTACACTCTCTTGGAGAATAGTAAGAAAGAATTCTTCAACAAAATGCTCATTCACCATCTCACCATCATTAGGCTTTATAAGGGGCATATTGTTTATGCACCCTTGGGCATTCTGGTGGTGCAGAAGGTAGCCCAGGGTCTCCATGACAAGCACATATTAAGTTTGGGTTTGATACCGGCCTTATTCTGCCTCGCAAGAGGTGCACGGTCTTTCTCAAAACAAGGCAGTGGCAACTCGGATAAGCCACTATCACTTCGGCTTGTCCTCCCTCTCTTTAAGCTGAATCTAATCACCGCTATGGGTTTTCCGTAAATAACACTCTTAATTGGCATTTCAGTTCATATGTATAATATTTGCTGCAAGGAAATACCCTGTTTTAGGCAGATGTTAGATAGCTCTCAATGTAATATAGGTATAATACACTGAGTTCCTCCATGAGTTTGTTACCAATCATCAAAATATTGTTTCCATCATGCAAATGGAACTATTTTCAAAACGATGCACGTAGTTTCACACAACAATAGATCCATCATGCAAATGGAGTTATTATCAAAATGAAGCACGTATTTTCAGACAACAATAGAACAGAGTCGCGACGCTATGAAATTATTGTATTTGCCAGATACATTGACAGCATTCCAGCAAGGCAGCATGAAGACAGAGTCACTAATCTGAAACAGAATTGAGATGTATTTTCTTTGAATTTAAAGAAATCACCCACGAATCCAAAATATGATCCTAGTTCAAATTTTGGTAATTTCTTTATGTAAGCACCCAGGTAACCAGATACTTAATCCTCAGATAAGCGCTGATGACAAGTATAATGTTCAGAAGTCAAATTCTAAGGCAATTTCAGAGTGGTGAAAGTGCATTCAAGAATCAAAGGCAAGCTTCCCACTTGCCATCTCAACTCCAAAATCATCATTCAAATCGAAATTCCGTTCATACATTTCATCAAATAGTCCGCATGTGCATCCATCGTGACGGGATAGTGACGCGCTATTTAACTAATCTAAAATAATGTCCAAATATAATCCAAATGAAGATGTGCCCGGGATTTTGTTATGCATTGTCATCATAAATGCCATACCAAGACTCATGCCACGTTCGGCATATTCTTCGCATTTAGTAAAATACTCTAAGAAATTTTGTTGAACCTCTAATTAAACTGAGAGGGGGGGGTGAATCAGTTTAATACATTCCTGATCTCTTAAACTTTTCATTAAACTTATTTACACCTTCATTTCAAACTCTATTTGATGTGAGAGTAATTTTAGAATGTAATCAGAAAGTATTAGTTTAATAGAGCAATAGACTTAATATGAGAGCAGCAGGTATTAAGCAAATGATACATATCAGATCAATACATAAATATCATGCACAGAGACACCAGATATAAGTGGAAAACCATAAAGGGAGAAAACCACATCTTATTATTGTTGTGATGCAAAGGCAAGCTCCAACTCCCTCTCACCACTATTTTCTGCAGGCACCAACCTACAGGAGGCTCTATCCTCAATTCTGCAAGCTACAACTCGCAAGGAAGCACCAACTCCCTTCAATTTTCTGCAGGCACCAACCTACAGGAGGCTCCAACCTCAGTCACCATAACCGAGCAACACAGTGTTCTGATAGGAAGCTCCAACTTCCCCTCATTTTCTAAAACCTAGTTGTTTGCCGATTTACCTCGTATATCACTTCCGTTCGTAGCTTCTCTTAATCTTTTTTATCACTCGCCTTCTATATTCTCGTAATTCCCTTCTATATATGCTCTCTCCTCGCTCTAAAAAAAAAAAACTCTCTCCGCATATCAAGATGATATTATTTATAGATTTCCTCACATGACTGTTTGTATTCTGCTTGGAATTCGAAATGGAAAGTCATGTCTCTTTGCCTTCTGCCTTCTCACTCCTTTTATCAGCTTACTCAGAAATTATAACTGTAGGTGTCAATTTTAACATTACAGTGGGAGTTTGTTTTCTCTCGAAGACTTGCCAATGCATCACAAACAATAAAAATTTAAATAAAACATTTACATTCAAATTTAAATGAGAACTCGAGCTCACTTGTTTTGTCTCTTGGCTTGCTGCGCATCTGTCTTTTCTTTGACTGTGTATTTGTCCTTTCTGTCCTCTGCTGTGGTGTACCTGTTGCATGCGTGTAACTGTTCCTTTTATATCTGCTGACTGTAAATCTGGAGGAACTCCAATCCCTTTTATGCTATTAGTGTCTTGTTGATGTGGAACATTCCGCAAGCGGAACGGACATATATCACAGCCGTATATTAATAATCGCCCTCCCCTTAAGCTGAGGCCCATGGGTCTACAGACCACACGACACTTTTCAATACAATCGCAACATTCATTTTATATTACCAATCGCCCTCCACCTTAAGCTGAGGCTTGTGGGTCTACAGACCACGCGGCATATTTTAATACAATCGCCCTTTATATATATAACAGCGCCTTTTGATACAACTTGAATCAACTCTCGACATCCTTATATAAGGTTTTAACAAACAACTGCTGCTTCTACTGAATAAACTTGATAATACTTAACAAATGCCCTTTCGGGCCCACCTGACATGTTTTCCGATGAATTGGTTCTCCTCCGATTGCGATTGATCGCCCCTGCTCCGATTGCGATTGATCACTGTTCACTACGTTTTGCCGATGCGATTAGACCTGGAACTCAAGTTGTATATGAGTCGTAGTTTATATACCAATCGGGTCCGGATTTCCAATCAAATGCAATCGGGGCGCATAATAGAAAAGTTCTGATTGCGATCAGAACACGGATGCGATTTGCATATATTAACTCCTGCTTATAACAGGATCGGGTCCGCCACTTCAATCACAGCGTTTTACAAAAGACATGCGATCAATCGGAAGGTTCCGATTGCGATTGGGAACTCGGATGCGATTAGCAATAAACTGTGGTATATAACTCGATCGGGTCCGGCTTTTGATCGGAGCACATAACAAAACTCCGCCGATTGAACCTTTTCTCCGATTGCGATTGGGGAGGGGTCCCACCTTATAAAACTTTGTTTTATGCACTCCGCTTATATAACATAATATGTATGCCTTGGACCTCTGCAACATACGTAATGTGCGGCATTTATATGTATCCTCCATCGCGGTAGACGATTCCCGGAATAATATTTGTGTTGTATAACGCCGGTTGGAGTGTGCGATTCCCGGAATAATGTTTGTATATGTTATATGTGCTCCGCCGGTTGGAGAGTGCGATTCCCGGAATATGGTTATGTATTATATGTGTAACGCCTGGCTGGAGTCTGCGATTCCCGGAATAAGATTCGTGTTATATTATATGTATAACGCTCGCTGGAGTGTGCGATTCCCGGAATTTTGTAACTGCTCTCTGCCTCTGTCTCTGCTTCTGTCACTCTGCCTCTGTCTCTATCTTCCGATAACGGTTCTTCACTATGCTTCTATGACTGTTACATTTTGACTTTCTTCTTGCTGCCTCTATTGCTTTCGTTGTGCCTCTTTTGCCTTCCTTTGCTACAGCGCTGCCTCTTTTGCCTGAGTGCTGCCTCCTTTGCCATCAATGACAATATTTCCAACAGTCTCCCCCTTTGGCATTGATGGCAATCCACTTTCTTTGTTTGCTTTCTCTTTCTCTTGTTGCTTGCTCTTCCTCCTGCTATTTGTTCTTCCTCCCCCTTTGACATCAATGGCAAAGGATGACTCCTCATCTCTCCGTATGGGTTCTGTCGTTGTATTTCCTTTCTCTGAGTTACGTTTAGGTCCTCTTCTGCCGAAATTGGACTATGTTGTGTTTCATTTGTAGTGCCTGTAATATGTGCTAGATTGCAGACAGAGATGATGCATTTTACGATTGAAAAGTTCTTGTTGCTTCTGAATGCTGATAATATTGATAATGCTGATCCCGTGGACTTGTTTTATGCTTATCTTGCAGGCTGTTCTCCCCCTGGAATGATATCTTCGTTTTGTTCTCCCCTGAGACTGTACTTTCTCTTCATATTAGAGAATAGTATCTACAGATACTACCCCTAGTTTGTCTCTCAAGTATTCGAATGGTTCTCTGGCAAGTGGTTTGGTAAATATATCTGCTATCTATTCTTTCGTTGATACATAGTCCAGTTTAACTATCTTCTGAGCCACTTGTTCTCGGAGAAAATGATACTTGATTGGTATATGTTTAGTTTTTGAATGAAGCACAGGATTTTTAGATATACTTATAGCACGTGTATTATCACATTTGATTGAGATAGGTTCATTAATGCTTACCTTCATGTCTTGAAGAGTTTGCTTCATCCACATGACTTGTGTACAACATGCTGCTGCTGCTATATATTATGCTTCAGCTGTAGACAGAGATATGGATGTTTGTTTCTTGCTTAGCCATGCCACCAGACTTTCTCCTAGATAGAATGCACCTCCACTTGTACTCTTCCTGTCATCCACACAGCTGGCCCAATCTACATCTATGTACGCTGTTAAGGTGAAGCTTTTGCCTTTAGGATACCAAATCCCATATTGTGCTGTTCCTTGTAGATATCTGAGTATTATTTTTACTGCCAGAAGATGGTTTTGTTTAGGTGTTGCTTGATATCTTGTCACTAGTCCTACTGCTAGCATGATGTCTGGTCTTGAAGCTGTCAAGTACAGCAGGCTTCCTATCATGGATCTGTAGAGTTTTTGATCTACATCTGCAGACCTATCATCAGCACACAGCTTGCATTCCGTGATCATGGGGGTTGTCATTGGTTTGCAGTCCTCCATTTTGAATTTTTTCAGCATTTCTTTTAAGTATTTTTCTTGAGAAATGAATGTGCCTGTGTCCTTTTGCTGAATTTGCAGTCCCAAGTAGAAGCTGAGTTCTCCAATCATAGACATTTCAAACTCTATTTTCATCTCATCAGCAAACCCTTTTGCTAGTTCATCTTTGTTGCTTCCAAACATAATGTCATCAACATATACAACAACAATTAGGAGTTCATTTTCATGCGCTTTTATGTATAGATTGTTGTCTACTCCACCTCTTTTAAAACCCTGTTTTTGCAAATATTTGTCCAGTCTTGAGTACCAAGCACGAGGAGCTTGTTTTAGTCCATATAGGGCCTTCTTCAGTCTGCATACATAGTCTTCTTTATCTGTCAGTGAGAAGCCTTCTGGTTGTTCCATGTACACTTCTTCTTCTAGATCTCCATTAAGAAAAGCAGACTTTACATCCATTTGATATACCTTGAAGTCTTGGTAGCATGCAAATGCCAGGAACATTCTGATAGCCTCCATTCTGGCTATAGGGGCAAATGTTTCATCATAGTCAAGTCCTTCAATTTGTGAGTATCCTTTGCAGACCAGCCTAGCTTTATTCCTGATTGCTTGTCCTTGCTCATTCATTTTGTTTTTGAATACCCATTTTGAACCAATGATATTTTTCTCAATAGGTCTAGGAACTAGTTCCCAGGTATTGTTCTTCTCAATTTGGTCCAATTCTTCATTCATTGCTTTTATCCAGTACTTGTCCTTGCTGGCTTCTTCAAATTTCTTTGCCTCTATTTGTGATAACATGGCTATGTATACTTCTTCTGTTTGTTCTGTTAGCTGCCTTCTTGTCTGGACTCCTGCTTTCTTGTCTCCTATGATCTGATCTTCAGGATGATTCTTCTGAGTGTATCTTGAGGGGGTTTTCAAGCTCAGCTCTGCATCATCTGTTGTCTTGCTTGTTTCATCATCATCCTTGTCTTCCTCTTCATGGTTGTCTGATGGACTGCAGCAGTCTGTATTTCTTGTATTTTTTGGAAGTTCTTCATCAAATCTTACATCAATACATTCAACTATTTTCCGAAGAGTCTTGTTGTAGCATCTGTACCCTTTACTTTTGGATGCATATCCTAAGAATATTCCTTCATATGCTCTTGCATCAAATTTCCCAAGGTTTTCATCATTATTCTTTATGTAACACTTGCTACCAAAGACTCTGAAATGTTTTATTGAAGCTGGCTTTCCATGCCATAGTTCATATGGAGTCTTGTCACTACTTGGCCTTAAGTGAGCTTTATTAAGGATATGTACTGCTGTGTGTACTGCTTCTGCCCAGAAGGTTTGAGAAATATTATTCTCTTGCATCATAGCTCTTGCTATTTGTTGTACAGACTTGTTTTGTCTCTCTGCTACTCCATTCTGCTGAGGTGTCCCTGCAATAGTAAATTGTTGCTTTATTCCATGTTCATTACATAGGTCTACAAAGTCATAATCTGTGAATTCTCCTCCTCTGTCTGATCTGATACATTTTAGCTTGCATCTAGTTTGATTTTCTGCTAATGCTTTGAATATCTTAAATGTTTCCAATGCTTCTGATTTATTTTTGAGAAAAGCAACCCATGTCATTTTGGAGAAATCATCTATTATCAGCATAAAGTAGGACTCTCCACTTGGTGTTTTAGTTCTTGCAGGTCAACACAGATCCATGTGCACAAGTTGGAGTGGTCTTCTTGTTGATAACTCTTCTTTAGATTTAAATGATGTGCGAGTTTGTTTTCCCAACTGACAAGATTTGCATATTGTGTTTGAGGGCCTTTTTATTTCTGGCATATCTCTGATAGCGTTCTTCTTGCTCAGTCTAATGATATGGTCAAAGCTGAGATGTCCCAATCTCCTATGCCATAACCATGACTCCTCGAGTTTGCTAAGATGGCAGGCCTCATCCTCCTCTTTCACTATGTACACATTACTCTCTGTTCGAACACCTTTGAGTAGAGTTTTTCCTGTTGTGCTTGATCTGACTACACAATCTTGTGCTCTAAAGAGACCTTCACAGCCTTTATCACACATCTGACTGACACTCAGTAAATTTTCTTTCAGCCCATCTACATATAATACATCTTGGGCCTTTCCTCTGCCATTGTCTATGCTGACTAATCCTTTTCCCTTGATCTTTCCTGATTTGTCATTTCCAAAAGTGACATTGCCCGATTTATTTTCGTCAAGAGTTAAAAACTTGTTTTTATCTCCTGTCATGTGTTTAGAGCAGCCATTGTCCAAATACCATTGACTCTTCAAATCTTGAGCAGTTAAAGCCAAGTCACATTTATTCACCTTCTTTATCCACTGGAGGCCCCCTTTTGTTTGGAATCTTTTGTGAGTTGATGAATCACATCCTTTCAAAGAACATTTGGACGGTATATGTCCAACTTGATTGCATATACAACATTTAATCATAGTTTTTGCAGAATTGTGAGTATGAGCAAAACTTCTTTGATTTATAAACCTCCTTGAGGTGTTGAACATCATTCTTTGTCCATACTTTCTACATTCAGTAATTTTATGGCCAAATTCCTTACAATAAAAGCAGTATCCATAGAAGCTATTTGCATACCTGATGTAAGGTTGTTTCTTCCATTTGTTTGTTTGAGACAGTCTCTTCACTGTTTGCATCTTTTGCAGGTTTGAATTTCTCCTCCTTGTATAACAATATGCAGTAATGTGTCCCAGCTTATGGCAGACATAACAGGTGGCATTCTTCATAGGAGGGAAGAATCTCCTTTGATGGCTTCCAAATTTGACATACTCGGGAGCATATGATCCTTTTTCTGTTATCTTAGTAGTTATTGCATTCTTTGTTACTAGAGGTTTCTTCTACTCTCTGTCTCTCTTATTGCAGATTTCTTCTTTTGTAGGAATTATTTGAGCTACTTCCTCATCCTTCTTTGCTTTTACAAAAATAATCTCTCTGTCAACCTTTTCTTTTCCTTTACTTGATTCTCCTTCGTAGCCTATTCCAGTCTTTATCATAGGGGATCTTTGGGCAACCAAAATTTCATTCAACTTAATAGAGCTTGTTGTTTGAGAAGGGTATATAGAAACTTTCTGTTGAGCTTTTTCTAATTTCTTTCTCAGACACAGAATTTCTTCTTCCAGCTTCTCTTGTTCTCGAGTTTTATCTTTGATTTGCTGAAGTAACATATCTTCTATCTTCTTGGCTTCTTCAAGCTTTACCTTCAACTGCATGAGGACTTCTGAATTTTGTTCTTCTTTCACACATTTTAGGAGAATCTCTTTTTGTTTTCTGCATTTTAGTTTGAGTCTGTCAATCCCCTCCAGAGCACTTCTTAGCTCCCCCTCAAGGTCTACTTCCCCTTCTTCTTCTTCATCTTCTAGTAGGAGTCCCTCAAGATCTTCTATGGCCATCAATATAAATTCTGAGGTTCCTTCTTCACTTGAGGGTTCATCTGAGTCTTCAGATGCACTACTGTCTTGGTGAGCATAAAAGGATTTTCTGCTGAATTTCTTTCCTTTCTGCTAGTTCTTTGATGTGTCTTTCTCTGATTCTTGAGCTTGATTTCTTACTTTCTTGTGAGGACATTTAGCAGCATAATGTCAAACTCTTCCACAGTTAAAGCATTTGAAGGGAAGTTTACCTTTGTATCTACCTGAGCCTCTATCCAATTTCTTGACAAATTTAGCCTCTTCTTCATCAGAGCAAGAGCATATTTCTTCCTTTTCTTCTTTCCTTTTTTCTGTTTTGAATGCTGCTTCCCTGGTACTTGGCTTCTTCTGTGGGAGCCTCATTTCATAGGCTGTTAGATTTCCAAGTATCCGGTTCATGGTCAAAGTCTCCCAATCCGCTGTCTCTTCTATTACAGATACCTTGGGATTAAATCTGGATGGGAGTGATCTTAGAATCTTTTGCACAACTATACTTTCTGGTATGGTTTCTCCAAGAGCTTTCATATTGTTAACAATTTCTGCAACTTTTAAGAAGAAGTTGCCAACATCTTCATCATCATTCATTTTTAAGTTTTCAAACTGGGCTCTATATACTTGAAGTTTGGCAGTTTTTACTTTCTGGTCTCCCTCATGTATGTCTTCAAGAGTATCCCATATTTTCTTGGCGGTGTCTTTGTGCATTACTTTAATAAACTCTGCTTCACATAATCCATTCAGGATGGCATTCATGGCTTTTGCATTAGCTACAAAGCTTTCTTTAGCTTCTTTCTCTGTATCAGTTGACTTCGGGGCATATCCTAATTGCACAACAGCCTAGAATTCTACTCCTAGAGACATTATGTATGTCTTCATTCTGATTTTCCAGAAAGCATAATTTTCACCAGTGAAGAAAGGGGCTTTATTGGTTGAGCATCCTTCTTTACTAGCCATCTTGAGAACCTAGGATCTCCTTTCAGTTGTTAGACTTGTACAAAGGAACTAGCTCCGATACCAATTGTTGAACCTCTAATTAAACTGAGAGGGGGGGGTGAATCAGTTTAATACATTCCTGATCTCTTAAACTTTTCATTAAACTTATTTACACCTTCATTTCAAACTCTATTTTATGTGAGAGTAATTTTAGAATGTAATCAGAAAGTATTAGTTTAATAGAGCAGTAGACTTAATATGAGAGCAGCAGGTATTAAGCAAATAATACATATCAGATCAATACATAAATATCATGCACAGAGACACCAGATATAAGTGGAAACCCATAAAGGAAGAAAACCACATCTTATTATTGTTGTGATGCAAAGGCAAGCTCCAACTCCCTCTCACCACTGTTTTTCTGCAGGCACCAACCTACAGGAGGCTTCTACCTCAATTCTGCAAGCTACAACTTGCAAGGAAGCACCAACTCCCTTCAATTTTCTGCAGGCACCAACCTACAGGAGGCTCCAACCTCAGTCAGCTACAACTGACAGATATCAAGCTGCAACTTGATAGGGAAGCTCCAACTTCCTCATTTTCTAAAACTGAATGTTTGCTGATTTACCTCAGATATCAGCTCTGTTCTGTAGCTTCTCTTAATCTTCTCTGCCTTCTATATTCTGCATTCTCTCTATATATGCTCTCTCCCTTGCTCTAAAAAAAAAAACTCTCTCTGCATATCAAGATGATATTATTTATAGATTTCCTCACATGACTGTTTGTATTCTGCTTGGAATTCGAAATGGAAAGTCATGTCTCTTTGCCTTCTGCCTTCTCACTCTTTTTATCAGCTTACTCAGAAATTATAACTGTAGGTGTCAATTTTAACATTACAGTGGGAGTTTGTTTTCTCTCGGAGACTTGCCAATGCATCACAAACAATAAAAACAATTAAAACATTTACATTTGAATTACAATGTGAATTACAGCTCACTTATTTTGTCTCTTGGTTTGCTGTGCATTTGTCTTTTCTGTGACTGTGTCTTTGTCTTTTCTGTGACTGTGTTTTATCTCTTTTCAGCTCTGTTTGCTCTTCTGTCCTCTGTTGTGGTGTAACTGCTGCATACGTGTAACTGTGCTTTTATATCTGCTGGCTGTAATCTAGAGGAACTCCAATCCCTTTTATGCCATTAGTGTCTTGTTGATGTGGAAGCTCCGCAAGCGGAACGAACATATATTACAGTCGTTGTATATTAATAATCGCCCTCCCCTTAAGCTGAGGCCCATGGGTCTACAGACCACACGGCACTTTTCAATACAATCGCAACATTCGTTTTATATTACCAATCGACCTCCACCTTAAGCCGAGGCCCGTGGGTTTACAGACCACGCGGCATATTTTAATACAATCGCCCTTTATATATATAACAGCGCCTTTTGATACAACTTAAATCAACTCTCGACATCCTTATATAAGGTTTTAACAAACAACTGCTGCTTCTACTGAATAAACTTGATAATACTTAACAAATGCCCTTTCGGGCCCACCCGACATGTTTTCCGATGAATTGGTTCTCCTCCGATTGCGATTGATCGCTCCTGCTCCGATTGCGATTGATCACTGTTCACTGCGTTTTGCCGATGCGATTAGACCTGGAACTCAAGTTGTATATGAGTCGTAGTTTATATACCAATCGGGTCCGGATTTCCAATCAAATGCAATCGGGGCGCATAATAGAAAAGTTCCGATTGCGATCAGAACACGGATGCGATTTGCATATATTAACTCCCGCTTATAATAGGATCGGGTCCGCCACTTCAATCGCAGCGTTTTACAAAAGACATGCGATCAATCGGAAGGTTTCGATTGCGATTGGGAACTCGGATGCGATTAGCAATAAACTATGGTATATAACTCGATCGGGTTTGGCTTTTGATCGGAGCACATAACAAAACTCCGCCGATTGAACCTTTTCTCCGATTGCGATTGGGGAGGGGTCCCACCTTATAAAACTTTGTTTTATGCACTCCGCTTATATAACATCATATGTATGCCTCGGACCTCTGCAACATACGTAATGTGCGGCATTTATATGTATCCTCCATCAGGGTAGACGATTCCTGGAATAATATTTGTGTTGTATAACGCCGGTTGGAGTGTGCGATTCCCGGAATATGGTTCTGTATTATATGCATTGCATTGCCGCTGGAGTTAAGTGATTCCCGGAATAAGTTTTGTATATGTTTATATATATATTCTTTGCCGCTGGAGTGAAGCGATTCTCGGAATTTTGTAACTGCTCTCTGCCTCTGCTCCGCTGGTTGGAGAGTGCGATTCCCAGAATTTTGTAACTGCTCTCTGCCTTTGTCTCTGCTTCTGTTACTCTGCCTCTGTCTCTATCTTCCGATAACGGTTCTTCACTGTGCTTCTATGACTGTTACATTTTGACATTCTTCTTGCCGCTCTATTTGCCACACTGCTTTTGCCTTCCTTTTGCTTCAAATAATGCCTCCTTCTCCCGAGTGTCGCTCCTTTGCCATCAATGACAATATTTCCAACAAATTGGACCATAAATACGTAGTTATGGAACAAAATTATTTCTAGCACACAACAAATATAAACTTTCAGCCATAGAAATTGGGCATTCCAGCTTACTAATTTGAGTCTAAACCTGCATACAAAACAGACAAATTTATAGCTGCTGAGCAGATGCGAAGTTTTCAAGCATACAACCAACACAGGAATCTTCGCCATGCTTCCTTTCTGAAATAGACAAGGATAAGTGGCTATATAAAGAGGAAAATAGTCGTGAAACAATCATACTTCCTTTCACCATTAGGTAAGAAAGAGTACCAAACTGAAAACATTTCAATTTGATTGATTAAATGCTTATAAACTGTTTATAAAAATGATATCACTTGGGCAAATTCTTTGCACACCTAGAAATGAAGGGCTTCCAGAAGTGATGAGCAGCACTTGAAAAATGAAGCGAACTCTGCCTAAAAAACGAACATGTAAACCCATCCACGCTGCACCACTGAACTTAGAGATAAATACTCCTGTAGATAAATAATATCTGCTCAAAAATTCGTTTTACATTAACTGATTCAAGAATTCGTTCATTTTTAACCGATTCTTGATTTTCCAAATTAACGTAAGTTTTATTTACCGTAGGTTGAGTCATATGTTACATACTCCCCCCCTTAAGAGAACACCGTCCTCGGTGTGCTTCTCTCCCTGAAATTTTAAACTTTATACTCATGGTATAATAATATAAACAACCATAAGGGAGTCCTTTCCCTTCACAATGAAACACTTTCGTTACTAACCATTCAATCACATAGTTTCAATCAAATGAAAATACTTGCAACTTTCAAACATTCTTGCAATATATAGAGATGTTTTAATCAAAGTGCTTCCACCAGTACTCAGAGAGCACCAACTCTCTAGTCAATGCATCACGTGCACCTTGTCTTAGCTCCTGCTAAAAACATCCACAGAGTACTTCAAAAAGTACTCAGAGAGCACCTAGCTCTCTTCATCATACCAGTGGTCAATGAATGCACCATGGTCGTATCCTAGCATCTGCTAAGACAATCAAACAAATTAGTAATAAAATAAATGAAATTATACATTCAATAATTCATTTTAATATAACACAACTTTTACTTAACTCGTTCCACTATGAGAATTGTAATGGTAAACAAAATGCTCCTCCTAATCCATAGGATTGAGTCATTTTTCCAGACAGTTAATCTTTCCACACTAAAATGTCTTTATACTTATTTGGAAATTTAGTCATTCAAGCTATGGCCCTCCCAACCATCAAGTGAGGCAATTACATCCTCCACTTGCCCCCTAGCTCCAGAATCTGGATAGTGTCACGGATCAATAGTGGATTCTTTTTCTATGACATCGGGATGGCCAATCCAATCACACTCAGAAAAGCCTGGAAGAGAAATTTAGGACAATCCGGTCCAATTATCCAATTCCAGTAATACTCAGATGTTTTTGGCTTTACAAGGGTTGTTGTAAGCTATTTTCTACTGGTCCCAACTAGCTCGAGAAAATACTCCCCCTTTACCAATTTTGTTGAACGCCTACTCCTCCCCGGGGATCCCGCTTTATCCTCAGAGGAGTAGGTAACTGTCTTTCCAACTGTCCCCAACCACTTCCTATTCTTGGAAACATTTTTACCATCAGCTTGAAAAGATTTTCTTTCATTAATTAATCTTAACAAATTAAATAATTTTATTTATCAACATTGATGATTTAAGTTTTCCTTGCCAGATAAAATAAAATTAAACAAATTGTCTAAAGCTGTCACAACTTCCCCCCTGGAAGTAACATACATGTGTCGTACATTAAAACATGATACGTTAACGTTTACTGTTGCAATTCACATTGCACTGTTTGCGATATTTTATTTTCACAGATGTTTCTATTAAGCTACCCATGCTTACTATAAGAAACAATGTAAATCGTAAATATGTATTTATCAAGCACATATTATCTTATGCAAACATTTCCAATTCTCATAATGTTCTGTTCCAATAGACTGACATACCAAGTAATTATCATAATCACTTGTTCACAACTTTCAAGTAGCTTTAGTCAAAATCGATTCATGCATATAACTTTCATTAGTTATTCAGTCATAACTAGTCAATAGTTTTAATGCATCCATGAAGACTCATGTAAACACTAGTTAGTCAACTAGTCATTAATTTAAGTTTCATAACTTGATCCATTAAGAGACTTCATTCAACTCTATCATTCTATAGTAGGACTTTCTTCATCCTTTGCATTCATGCATTAGTTTCACACACCTCTTTTTAAGTAGTGCATGGTAACTTAGAAATTTTATTGCATGTAAAAACAATTACTTCTCTTCAAGCTCAAATGAAAAGTAACTATTTTTCTTTCATTCTTTTATATTTTATTTCCTAAATAAATAAAGCATAATATACATACTAATCTCATATGCATATTCTTATGCAGAAAAATTATATTATAATAGCATGTGTTTTTTAAGAATTCTTTTAAATGGAAGCTCATGCAATGCCATGTATGTAACAAAACATATTTAAAGGAAATCAACATGCATATGCATAGACTTCTTAAAATAACATAAAATACTTATCTTTATTTTATTTGATGGACTTCTCTCCCTACTGCAATACTCATCCTCATCAGGAATTCACATTGCTCCTCCACAACAATGTTTTCTTTTAACAACATCGACAAGATTTTATAGCATGATTAGATAAAGCCTTAATCAATAAATAATCAATCTTTGAGTGATATTTTAACACCTATATATATGAGATGTGAATACAATGTCACAACATGCTTTCTTCTAACATCTCTACATTAGTGTGAGTAACTAATTATCAATTCATGTCAAATAACTCCCACATTATTACGAAATTTTTCACACACGCACACATTCGTACAAGACAAATCACTATATCTGTTAAGAAATTCCTTTAATGGAAAATGACACAATGTGCATTCGCTTTACTTAAACTTTTACAAAAGACCCACCACTTCAGCTTTTGCCTTTGGAGCATGCAAATATAATAAAGCTAACACATTGGCTGTTGTTCCTATGCATACAATGCATAAAGATTCTAATATTAATTTCCCAACAGAGTACTTAACATAATCGAGTAGGCAAACTCATGATTCCTCTTCGAGGACATATAACATAATAGGCATGCAAAACATGGTTTTCTTTTCCATAAAACTAATGGAATAAAACATAAGAATACATACCTTATTCTCAAAATATTATACCCACATTAGCCATGTATATATTTCAAGGAAACCAAAACATTACTTTAGTTTTTGTACATGTAATTCATCTTCTTTGCCAAAGAATCTTTTCTAAAGTATGATAACAAAACATGTTATCATTTCCACATATAGACTTATGTTCTTTCCGATGATATCTAATACAACTATTGCATGCAAAGAACCTTGTTCATCTATGATTTTATATGCAAGTTTCTCATGCTTTGCTTCCAATAATTTACCATGGATAGCCTCTTTTATGCATAATATCTATGCAACACTAACAAGGTTATCTTAACCTTTAATATACCTAAATCAAGAAGTTGACATAATCCATCTAGCAATGTAGTATATTCAAGAGGCTATTCTCTTTAGCCTATATTTATTTTCAAGAAAGGAACTTGGATTCCTTATCATTTAACACATCAGTATGTAGTCATTTTTAAAGAAAAACAAGCTTCCCATCTTTTCTTAAACAAGATATATATAAAGGCAAGCAAGTTTATTTATTTATGTTTTACTATTGCTCACACCTTTCAAGATACATACTAGTAATATTTGCAAGACTCACTGGGTTCTTATCAGCAAAACTAGCATAGTAGTTTGGTCTTTTACCATGGTATATATTTCTAAAAGATTATCATATTAGCAATGCTTTATTACTTTCCAAAAGAACTAGCATAATCTTGCATATTAATTAAAACCACATTTTACTCTATATTTGTCTCTTTTAGTTGCAAGATTCACATGCAAGAATTATTTTCAAGATATAGATATTTCTCTCCCAGAAAAATTAAAATGTATATTAGTTAAATTTTCAAGCACACGCATGTTTCTTCTTCAGGAAACCAAATTCCCAACTCCTTTAAAGGAAACTTCAACACAACAATAGAATTTTTTATGTACATGGAAAATACATATCCTTTTTTAAAGAAACTCTGACTCAATCAGTTATTTACTTTGTAAGCAGTGTATTTTCCATAAATGCAATAACTAGTGTTTCAAGGAAAGAAAGATAATAATACTTATCTCTTGAAACCCTTTGTTGGACTTGGATTAAAGATGCGATGCTTTTCATCTCGAATCCCTCAATTTCTTTTCGCTAACTCCCAAAGGTGCCAGTGTTGCAACCTTTAGCTCTGATACCACTTGTAACATACTCCATTAACTTCACAGGGAAATGTAAGGAGTTAAATTTTTTTTATACAAGTTACTCATCATTACACAGAATGTTTAACAGTTCACAGTGTAATTTTTATAAATAAGAATAGTAAACTCCTTAACCCTTAACAAATTCCATTACAGTATATTAACTCAATACTATATGATGTAACCATCCATTCATCCCATTACTCATATATTCATCGCATAATTGCCATTATGAACATCATAACAAGAAAGGAATCAACCTCATCATCTGGACACAAAAATCATTCACACCATTGAACACCAATATACCCTGGAAACCCCGTAGGGTGAAAACCAGCAAACGTTTAATTTTATTATTAAACGCTCGTGAGGGTGTTCAGCCCATCACTCAATGGCTTATAAGGGAGACCATCCCTTAACCATCATTTATATAATCTTACAAGGAAATATGCAAATATCTAGCTTAAAGCCATTACAATAAATATGATACCATTTACCCTCTGGTCTTCATATCTTCATATCTTCACATCTTGGTACACCTTGGCAAAGATGTGGATGTACTCACAATGGACCATCGCACATCAACCTTCCCCGCAACTAGTGTCTCTTCCATTTCATTAAAACTCTGAATACATTACAACCATGTTTCCAAGCGACACTTTCTTGGAGAATAGTAAGAAGAAGTCTTCAACAAAATTCTCATTCACCATCTCACCACCATTAGGCTTTATAGGGAGCATATTTTTTGCACCCTTGGGCATTTGGTGGTGCGAGAAAAAACCCATGTCTCCATGACAAGCATAGTAATTTTGGGTTGTTACGGCCTTGTCTGCCTCGCAAGAGAGTACACAGTCTTTCTCAAAAACAAAGCGGTGGCAACTCGGATAGCCATATCAATTAAGCTTGTCCTCCTCTCTTTAAAATTTGAATCTAATCACCGCTATGGGTTTTCCGTAAATAACACTCTTAATTGGCATTTCAGTTCATATGTATAATATTTGCTGCAAGGAAATACCCTGTTTTAGGCAGATGTTAGATAGCTCTCAATGTAATATAGGTATAATACACTGGAAGTTCCTCCATGAGTTTGTTACCAATCATCAAACTATTATTTCCATCATGCAAATGGAACTATTGTCAAAACGATGCACGTAGTTTCACACAGCAATAGATCCATCATGCAAATGGAGTTATTATCAAAATGAAGCACGTATTTTCAGACAGCAATAGAACAGAGTCGCGACGCTATGAAATTAGTGTATTTTCCAGATACATGCACAGCATTCCAACAAGGCAGCATGAAGACAGAGTCACTAATCTGAAACAGAATTGAGATGTATTTTCTTTGAATTTAAAGAAATCACCCACGAATCAAAATATGATCCTAGTTCAAATTTTGGTAATTTATTTATGTAAGCACCAATGTAACCAGATACTTAATCCTCAGACAAGCGCTGATGACAAGTATAATGTTCAGAAGTCAAATTCTAAGGCAATTTCAGAGTGGTGAAGGTGCATTCAACAATCAAAGCCAAAATCATCATTCAGCTGAAAATTCCGTTCATACATTTCATCAAATACTCTGCATGCATCCATCCTGACGGGGCAGTGACGGTGATTTAACTAATTTGAAATAATGTCCAAATATAATCCAAATGAAGATGCGCCCTGGGATTTTGTTATGATTTGTCAATATAAATGCCATACCAAGACTCATGCCACAGCTGGCATATTCTTCACATTTAGTAAAATACTCTAAGAAGTTCAAAAAAATGTTGTAACACAGAGTTATTGAACAAAATTATTTCTAGCACACAGCAAATATAAACTTTCAGCCATATAAATTGGGCATTCCAGCTTACTAATTTGAGTCTATGCTGCACTTACAAAAACGAGAAGAATTTATGTTTCATTGACCTGAGATCTACGAATTTTCAGAAAAACATACAAACAACTCAGGAATCTTCACCATGCTTCCTTGCTGAAATAGACAAGGATAAGTGGCTATATAAAGAGGAAAATAATCGTGAAACAATCATATTTTATTTCACCATTAGGTAAGAGAGAGTACCAAACTGAAAACATTTCAATTCGATTGATTAAATGCTTATAAACTGTTTATAAAAAAACGATATCACCTGGGCAAATTCTCTGCACACCTACAAATGAACGGCTTCCAGAAGTGATGAGCAGCACTTGAAATGGAGCGAACTCTGCCTCAAAGACGAACATGTAAACCCCTCACCTTTTCTTTACCTTAGAAAAATATACAAGTAGATAAACAATATCTTGCTCAAAAAATTCGTTTTACATTACTTTGATTCAAGAATTGGATTCATTTTAACAATTCTTGATTTTCCAAATTCACATAAGTTTTATTTATCGTAGGGTTGAATCATACATTACATACTCCCCCTTAAGAGAACATCGTCTCGGTGTGCTTCTCTCCACAAAATTTTAAACTTTTTATACTCATGGTATAGTAATATAAACGACCAAAAGGGAGTCCTTTTCCCTTCTGATGAACCACTTTAAATTACTAACCATTCAATCACATTAATCACATAGTTTCAATCAAATGAAAATACTTGCAACTATCAAACATTCTTGCAATATAAAGAGATGTTTTAATCAAAGTATTTCCATAAGTACTCAGAGAGAACCAACCCTCTCATCAATGCATCACGTGCACACTGTCTTAGCTCCTACTAACGACATCCATACAGTACTTAAAAAGTACTCAGAGAGAATCTAGCTCTCTAATCGTACCAATGGTCAATCCTTGCACCATAGGCATATCCTAGCATCTGCTAAGACATTCAAACAAATTAGTAATATTGTAAATGAATTTATACATTCAGTAATTCATTTTCCGAGCGCTAAGCTCTTTATACTTATCTGGAATTTTAGTCTTTCAAGCTGTGGTCCTCCCAACCATCAAGTGAGGCAATTACGTCCTCCACTTGCCCCCTAGCTCCAGAATCTAGATAGTGTCACAGGTCAACAGTGGTTTCTTTTGCTATGACATCGGGATGGCCAATCCAGTCACACTCAGAAAAGCCTGGAAGAGAAATTCGGGACAGTCCGGTCCAATTCTCCAATTCTAGTCATACTTAGATGTTTTTGGCTTTACAAGGGTTGCTGGAAGCTATTTTCTACTGGTCCCAACTAGCTCGAGAAAATACTCCCCCTTTACCAATTTCACAAAACGCCTACTCCTCCCCGGGGATCCAGCTTATCCTCAGAGGAGTAGGTAACTGCCTTTCCAACTGTCCCCAACCACTTCCTATTCTTGGAACATTTTTACCATCAGCTTAAAAAGATTTTCTTTCATAATTAATTTCAGCAAATTAAATAATTTTCTTTATCAACAGTGATGCTTTAAGTTTTTCTTGTCAGATAAAAGAAAATTAAACAAATTGTCTTGAACTAGTTAATACTAGTTAACTTTAATGAAGATGTTATAACTTCCCCCCCTGAAAGTAACATACATGTGTTGTATAGTATTATTTCTGAACTAACAAAATCTTTCACATTAAAACATGATACTTTAACATTTACTGTTGCAATTCTCATTGCAAGGCTTGCGATGTTTCATTTTTCACAGATCTTATGTTTCTATTAAGCTACCCATGTTTACTATAAGAAACAATGCTAATTGTAAATATGTATTTCTCAAGCACATATTATCTTATGCAAACATTTCCAATTCTCATAATGTTCTGTTCCAACAGACTGACATACGAAGTAATTATCATAATCACTTGTTCACAACTTTCAAATAGCTTTAGTCAAAATCGATTCATGCATATAACCTTCATTAGTTATTCAGTCATAACTAGTCAATAGTTTTAATGCATCCATGACGACTCATGCAAACACTAGTTAGTCAACTAGTCATTAAGTTAAGTTTCATAACTTGATCCATTAAGAGACTTCATTCAACTCTATCATTCTTTAGTAGGACTCTCTTCATCCTTTGCATCCATGCATTAGTTTTACACCTCTTTTTAAAGTAGTGCATGGTAGCTTAGAAATTTTATTGCATGCAAAAACAATTGCTTCTTTTCAAGCTCAAATGAAAAGTAACTATTTTTCTTTCATGCTTTTATACTTTCTTTCCTAAAGAAATAAATCATAATACACATATTAATCTCATATGCATATTCTTATGCAGAAAAAGTATGTTATAATAGCATGTACTTTTTTTTAAATATTTCTCTTAGATGGAAGATAATCTCATGCAATGCCATGTATGTAACAATTCATTTTTAAAGGAATCAACATGCATATGCATAGAATTCTTAAAATAAAATAACATAAAATACTTATCTTTATTTCATTTGAAGGACTTCTCTCCCTACTGCAATACTCATCCTCATCAGGATTCACATTGCTCCTCCACAACAATGTTTTCTTTTAGCAACATCGACAAGATTTTATAGCATGATTAGATAAAGCCTTAATCAATAAATAATCAATCTTTGAGTGATCTTTTAACACCTATTCATGTGCATATATGAGATGTGAATACAATGTCACAACATGCTTTCTTCTAACATCTCTACATTAGTGTGAGTAAGTAATTATCAATTCATGTCAAATAACTCCCACATTATTATGACAATTTTCACACACGCAAACATTCGTACCAGACGAAATACTATATTTGTTCAGAAATTCCTTTAATGGAAAATGACACAATGTGCATTTGCTTTACTTAAAATTTAACAAAAGAACCACCACTTCAGATTTTTCCTTTGGAGCATGCAAATATAATAAAGCTAACACATTAGATGTTGTTCCTATGCATACAATGCATAAAGATTCTAATCTTAATTTCCCAACAGAGTACTTAACATAATCGAGTAGGCAAACTCAGGATTCCTCTTCGAGGACACATAACATAATAGGCATGCAAAACATGGTTTTCTTCTCCATAAAACTAAGGGAATAAAACATAAGAATACATGCCTTTATTCTTGAAATATTTTACCCACATTAGCCATGTATGTATTTCAAGGAAACCAAAACATTACTTTAGTTTTGTACATGTAATTCATCTTTTTTGCCAAAGAATTCTTTTCTAAAGTATGATAACAAAACATGTTATATTTTTCCACATATAAACTTATGTTCTTTCTGATGAAATCTAATACAACTATTGCATGCAAAGAACCTTGTTCCTTTATGATTCTATATGCAAGTTGCTCATGCTTTGCTTACAGGAATTTATCATAGATAGCCTCTTTTATGCATAAAAACTATGCAATACTAACAAGGTTAACTTAACCTTTAATATACCTAAATCAAGATGTTGACATAATCCATCTAGCAATGTATTATATTCAAGAGGTTATTCTCTTTAGCCTATATTTATTTTCAAGAAAGAACTTGGATTCCTTTTCACTTAACACACAAGTACGAAATCCATTTTATAGAAAAACAAGCTTCCTATATTTTCTTAAACAATATATATATAAAGGCAAGAAAGTTTCCTTATTTATGTTTTACTACTGCTCACACCCTTCAAGATACGTACTAGTAATCTTTGCAAGACTCACAGGGGTTCTTATCAGCAAAACTAGCATAGTAGTTTGGTCTTTTACCATGCTATATCTTTCTAACAGATTATCATATTAGCAATGCTTTATTACTTCCCAAAATAACTAGCACAATCTTGCATATTAAGTAAAACCACATTTTACTCTATATTTGTCTCTTTTAGTTGCAAGATTTATTTTCAAAATATATACATATTTCTACTCATGAAGTATCAAATGTCGGTAAAACCACATTTTACTCTATATTTGTCTCTTTTAGTTGCAATATTTACATGCAGGATTTATTTTCAAAATATACATATTTCTCTCAAGAAGAATCAAATGTATATTAGTTAAATTTTCAAGCACACACATCTTTCTTTTTCAAGAAACCAAATTCCCAACTCCTTTCAAGGAAACTTCAATACAACAATAGAATTTTTACGTACATGGAAAATACATATCCTTTTTAAAGAAACTCTAACTCAACAGTTATTTACTTTGTAAGTAGTGTATTTTCCATAAATGCAATAACTATTGTTTCAAGAAAGAAAGACAATAATACTTATATCTCGAAACTCTTTATTCAACCTGGATTAGAGATGTGATGCTTTTCATCTCGAATCCCTCAATTTCTTTTCGCTAACTCCCAAAGGCGCCAGTTTTGCAACTTGGCCCTGATACCACTTGTAACGTACACCATTAACTTCACAGGGAAATGTAAGGAGTCAAAATTTTTTTATACAAGTTACTCATCATTACATAGAATGTTTAACAATTCACAATGTAATTTTATAAATAAGAATAGAAAACTCCTTAACCCTTAACAACCTCCATTACAGTATACTAACTTAATACCATATGATGTAACCATCCATTCATCTCATTACTCATATAGTTATCACATAATTTCCATTATGAACATCATAACAAGAAAGGAATCAACCTCATCATCTGGATACAATAATCAATCACATTGTTGAACACCAATATACCCTGGAAAGCTCGTAGGGTGAAAACCAGCAAACGTTTAATTTTATTATTAAACGCTCGTGAGGGTGTTCAGCCCATCACTCAATGGCTTATAAGGGAGACCATCTCTTAACAATCATTTATATAATCTTACAAGGTAATATGCAAATATCTAGCTTAAATCCATTACAATATATATGATACCATTTACCCTTTGGTCTTCATATCTCAGATCTTCACATCTTGGTCGCATGGATGTACCTACGTGGACCATCTCCACATTGAACCTTCCTGCTGACT
>JAXQQM020070828.1:0-83487 GCA_034641835.2 Pinus albicaulis | reverse complement strand
TGCCATTGTTGTAGTACATATTTGAAAATAGTATTTGTTTTGTTGTTTGGAAACGTAGTGTTGGTGAACTGATTTACCGACAATGTTTATCTTCTCAATGAAATTGGCCTTTTTTAATGATCATGACAAGCTATCCGAACAAAAGTCAAATCCAATGTCTCATATTTTTTCCTGATCGAGAAAGAAACTTTTATTATTCTGGGCCAATTGGAATGTGGATCATAGTATAACTCCCCTGCATTAAGCATGAAAAGATACATTAGTGACTTTCAAAACTCTATTGTTAAATATGTCTTACATTTCCTCTCAATTTGTTATAAGAAAATAAATCCATTTAATAAACTCAATTCTTATTCTCTTAGGAGATCTTCAAAGATCATTGTAGGCTCCCTACACATAATAGTTATCCACTGACTGTGATACATTGAAACTTGGAAGTGCCTAACATTCTACAACAACTATCTCTTAGTCGATTCTACCTATTCCCTCAATAAATTGGTATTTTATTTTGAAAGCATCAAGTGTTGATTGAAGAGGAATTTAAAACTAGATTTTGGCCTCAGCCTAACACATTTACTCGCTAGAACCGAAGACTGTCAAAACTCCAAAATTTGAAGCACAAAATGGAACCTTAAATTATAATAGCTCTCGCACTTAACTTCCTTTTTTTGCATGTGAATGACGATGATGACTGAAAGCGCTAGCAAAATATGCTAGTCCACTTTAGATGTTGGGTCATCGAAACTCTTCGTTACAACAAAATTAGCCTGACAACGAATGGTATAGATCCGATAGAATCATTTCAAACTTCATGACACTTGATGCCTTCTTACCCATCTCTGGCAGTTGACACATGGGAATATCATAATCAGGCTTTATTAGAGTGTTGGAGTGTGAAGGGGTCGATATGAAATTAATAAATAACTTACGAGACTCGGTACACTCTTCATATCGGGGTTTCAAAGATTTGTGATCACATGTATATATAGCTCGAAGGATTATAGGTTGATAGACAAACTTTTGATGACAAAAATAATGATATTTGGTTGTTGACACACTTTTTTCGGAAGGCATAGATCAAAGTAAACTTCAATAGTAGCAATGTTTCCAAACTCGATGATCGAAAGCAGAATGACAATATAAAATTCTAACAAAAAATGCCAAACTCTAATAATATGGTTAGAATATTGAGAAGTAGATCACTCTGATAAATGTAGATGTTATAATTAAATAAATGTGAATATTGATAATGATTGAAAATATTAATGCAAATTAAAAATTCCAACATTTTTAAATAAATCGATAAGTATTTAAAATTTAAATATTTTATTGCATGGGACTATATATACATTTTCAAATAAAAAGATAAGTATTTAAAATTTAAATATTTTATTCCATGGGACTATATATGTATATTATCTTCAACAACAAATAAATGTAAGTATACTAGTTTTCCTTTAATTTTTTCGGTTTTCATTAATTTTGATAAAAAATAGAGTTCTCAAAATCATTTTAAATTTTATAGGTAAAAAATATTGTATGTTAATTAAACATTTTTTTTCAAGGAAAAATCGCAACTTTCTATTAATAAAAGAAAAGTTACATAAGCATATGCACAAGTGCATTCAAGTGTTGTCCCTAAAGACCATTTGTATGTGCTAGAAGCACTCATGGTAGTCAAACTACCAAAAAAATAATAGTTACCTAGATAAACTGGTTTTTTTATTTTTTACCTTTTTTCTTTTGAACTTTTTTCCATACCCCAAAACATGGAGTGGCCATAAAGATTTCGAACTCTTTTCCTTCTAAAATTGTTGGCGCTTCCTTGTCAGTGTTCAGACTTTCAGAAACATGCATTCTTTTTAATACACCTGACATTTGGACACTTCCCTTTCTCTCATAGTGATTGCTAGGAGTGTGGATTACTGCTAAGTCATTGAGTTCCTATGTATGTATGGTTGGGCCCTTTTTTTCTTCGTCTACCTCCTTCATTTGGGGATCTTTTTGGTTTTGTTTGGTTTTGTGCCTATGGTTGTTGTTTTCTCTCGTCCATTTCTTCATCTTCATATCATAAGAGTGTGGTTTAGGAAATTTCCATCATTTTGGCTTTTGAGGTCTTTTTTTTGTTCTTTTCTTCGCTTGTGGACATGTAGTGTGCAAGTGCCCTTTTCTGATGGAAAATATGACACTTGGAAGCAATATTTTTGAATTCTAACCATTGGGTCCATTTAAAATCCTGGTGAGTAATATGGACACGATATGGAAGGAATTTTCTTAAGTTTATCTCCACACATATGTGGGAAAATGTAAATATTCCTTTATCCATTATTTCATTGAAATCATCATTAATTTATGCCTCACTCATAATAACACTTAGTGTGCTTTATATTCACTACCTAAAAAGTTTTAACCAAAAACTCACTTTTAATACCTTTCCTCCCCATTTTTACCTCCACCTTATATATCTACTACACCATAACTCAAAACTACGCTTTTAAACATATTGCATATACTACACCAAAACCCAAAACTATTGCCGGTTTCATTTTTTACCATTGCAACATTTTTCCGTTTTAATCATATAACATAATTTTACAATTATTGAAAAGTAATCAGGTTAGTGTGCATTTTTTATTTTTGAAATTGTTTATCCTACAATATTCAAAACTTATTATCCTGAACACCTTGGAGCTTTTAATTAAAAATTACCTTCAGCATGGCACGTACCAACATCTATCTTTTTTATAATTGATGTTGGCGGCGGTGCACCAACTGGCACAATTTCCATTGATGTAAATCTGTTGAAAATATTAATGTGAACAACGTGTATGTAGGTTGGTTAGTTTTTGTTTGGTCGAAGCTTTACTGAAATTGAATATCGCTCATTGTGTTGTCCAATAATGTGGCAGAGGATGATGACGTACGCGGCAAGGTATTCATATTTAAGCCTGTGTATGACAATATGGATAGTCAATGTTGAGATAGAGTGTGAACAAACAAACAAACTCCGAGATAGAGTGAAACACGAAATATAAACTCTGACTCTGAAGATGATGTATGTTGAGTAAATTTATTGAAAAATTAAAAATAACCCCATGATTATCTTAGCTTTGTATAAACAAAAGAAAATGGACCGTTAAAATAATGAAAAGAGTGGCGCCTTAGGAATTGGTCATACTTTGAACCGACTTACACAATTTCTAGTGATATAAATCTGTATATATTCATGGCATATTAATGTGAATAACGTGTGAAGCTTCGTCTTATTTTTCCTGGCGGAAAATTTACTTAGTAATGAAAATGAACATCGAAGTTATAAAATTTGATAGCGGAGAATGACAATGTGCCTGGGTGGGTATAGATATATTCCGGCGGAGGATTATAACGTGTGCGGGCAGGTATTGATATTTCGGCGTGTGTGTGTCTGCGCATACCCATAGTCAAGCACCTACGAATCTGAAGAGCTATGGTGAAATAGATAGAGTAAGACACAAACAAACATGTGAAAGTAAGTTCCTGATAATCATTAAGCGTTATCTTAGAATAGAAATTGTAGCTTCGTCCTCCTTCTGAAAAGCTAATGCCCATGGCTATATATACACAGTGATTGGAGAGACCATCTTCCATATATAACCCAGGATAGCTTTTGATTACTTATATGCACAGAAGCAAAAGCAGAAGCAAGTTAGTATTATTATTGGGATCATCTAAGAGAGGAAGAATTAGAATACTCATGGGGTTGTTGAAGAGCAACTGCAACATGTGTTGCATTTTCGTTCTCATTTTGATGATGGGAATGTCATCTGTGAATGCTGCAAAAATGAATGCTAATGCTACTGCCGCATTTATTGATGGCTTTTTGGTCCTACATAATCAAGCAAGAAATGCAGTGGGAGTTGGTCCTCTTCAATGGGATCACAAACTTGCAAATTATGCACGCAATTATGCAAGACAAAGAAGGGGCGACTGTCTCCTACAACATTCGGACAGCTCCTTCGGGGAGAACATATTCTGGGGAAGCGGCCATGGTTGGATCCCTTCGCAGGCCGTGGCTGCGTGGATAGATGAGAAGAAGTGGTTTGACTATTCCAAGAATATTTGCACTGGACCTGATTGCACTCACTACAATCAGGTTGTATGGAGGACCATGCACTCACTACAATCAGGTTGTATGGAGGACCACTGCCAAAGTTGGATGTGCCAAGATTATATGCAACTCAGGCGATACTTTCATAACGTGCAATTATTATCCACCAGGGAACTACGTAGCAGCCAGGCCTTACTGAAATTGAAATTAAAGGAATCCTGTAAATATACATATGAACACCAACTCTCTCAACGCTACTATTCCGATTTCTCTCCATATTCATTCATTCTTTGATAAGTAAATTTCACAATATAAATATTCTTATTCTTTGATAAGTAAATTTCACAACAATGTCACGTATATATTTCATATTCCTTAAATTAAATAGCTTTTTAAATGATGGTCATTAATAAAATTTCTCATATTTCAATTTTATAGTCATAATTTCTATAAATTTATTATTTAAATGTTAACATAAACTTAAACACTAAATAAAACAATTTTAAAAATTATGTTACAAATGAAAAGATGACAAAATTTGATCATTTTTCGACTTTGAAAACTCATATATATAATATGTTATGTGAAACTAACATAATCAATGTATCATAATAAATTTCATATATAATTTTATTATGATTTAATAATTTTTTCATTTATTCTATTTTAAATAAATAAATATGTTTTGAAGTATTTATATAACAATAAATAAAGCAAAATTAAATCATTTTTCAATTTAATAAAGAAAATAAGTTTTTTTTTAATATTTTATTTAATTATATATTTGAGTTAATATCAATTTAAATAAAGATTCGCTGGAAACAGTCATGTTATGAAGTATTATGTAAATGGCTTGCTAGAATTAAGATTCAAATTCTTCATCAGTCAACCAAATAAAAAATCAAATTCATTAAGCATAAATTATGTTAACATAATTTGAATTAGATGTAGCTATTTTGAATCAATATTATTGTAACATGCTTTCTACACACATAAATATATATATATATATATATATATATATATATATATATATATGTATATATAGATATATATATATTAATTATAAGAGCTATGTCTCTTACATGAGTAACAACTATGTTCTATACATTCCTAAAGCCATAGTAATATTTGGATAGGATTTCTTTAACATATATATACCATTTAATATATATGTATATATACAATTTACATTACCGCAATCATATTCTAATGTTCCTATTTCCTTAGGTAAAAGGGTATATATATGTTATATGTTTAAACTTAGGAAAAAGGGAATATATATGTTATATGTTTAAACTTTGACACGTCAATTAAGATGCATGTCATATCTATTAAGACACATCAAATCAACTAAGACGCATCATAATATATATATATATATATATATATATATATATATATATATATATATATATATATATATATATATATATATATATATTGTAAATAACACCTAAGTAGGGTGCCATATTGGGTCTCACGTTCATACTACTGTTGATGCATTGTATAATTATCACTTGATTGATTTATGGGGTACCTATGCCATGTATGGAATTGTGTCATTTATAACGACCTATGGCAATTACCAGTCCTATCACACATTCATTGTTTTCAACTTATACAAGGGTTCACATGGGGATTCATCCAGCGTGTGATTTCACGCGATACTTAACTCATAATTCACCATTTATTAATAATCTTCACCCGGATCTTGATCCGGTCTACACCGTCGCAACGGGGAGCTGGTATATATGTACATGTTTTTCCTTTCCCTGAGATTCGACTTGTGCACTGCTCGGCATGCAGTTTGCTGCGCCGGTATTATGATATAATAATGGTGTTTGTAATTACAATTTCTTTTGGCCTATGGACGACATGCGTGTACTGAGTTTGTTTTCTTTCCACTGTCTAGTGGAAGGGTTTTAGCCTATCCAAATGTTCATTCTTACTTGCTAAAAGAAGATACAAGTAGAATCTTTCATTTTATGTTCGTTACTTATTTTAATTTGAATTATTCGACTGTAGAGTATGGGGATACCTATGATGTCTAAGCTAGGAAGGGGACCGACTGCTCTCGTTTTAGTACCGGAACTATGATTTAAACCCCTGTCTCCAATTTTTAATGGTTATTGTGTGCATGGCAAAGTTGGTCGAATACCCAAAATTGGACAATCGGTTTCTTATGAACTTCTTCTTATGCACTGTTACAGCTATGCCTCAGAAGTCTAATGTATTGTTGTCGAAATATTTCATGCTACAATATACATGTCATTATCTTAATCCAGTGAATTTGCTAGTTAGGATTTAACATGGAAACACTTCCTAGATTCTATGTTTCCTTCCTGTGAAGTGTCTCCCTATGTTGTATGAGAATTTTCTAGAGTATTTACAGAGCCATATATGTGGTGTAATTTTTCGTTTAATTTAATTGGTTAACGCATGTATTGGTTGAGACACCCTTTGGTTTTCCCTTGGATCGCGGTTAAACCCCTCAGGCAAATTACAATACACTATCTAGTTTAACCTTTTATGACGGTAATCCTCTAGGAAGACACGTTTCTAGACAATTGTTAACTTTCATTACTATATGAAATAACATGTTGTTAATATTAATCCTATAGCCTTACTATTTTTCTGAGTTGCAGTATGCACACACAATACTCGCAGGTTTCGAAATTGAAATAAAGAAAGATAGTAATTGATTTATATACATATACAGGAAATACTTATATGTTTTTAACCAAACAATTTTGTAACCTTAGCCGGTCCTCTAAACAATGAGAAGGGCGATGACATCCTCTTCTCCCCGTCGAGGTCTTGCTCTGAAAAGTTCACACAGTTGTTTCACGGGTTTCTTATAGGGCACGGGACCATCATCCTGCCACTAATAACTAGAGGTTCAGAATCTCGACTGCTTCAAGACCAGCTCGGGAGCATTCCCACTGGCGGCGTCCTGCATGTCACAGATCTCTTTCTGTGTTTTTCCTCTCTAGTATCTTTTCAGACTTTGAAATCATTTTCTAGCCAACCCTCCTCTCTGCAGATTCTCCTTTAAATTTCAAGAGGTGGTTGAACCTATTACAACTGTCTCAACTGCCAAGGCCGAAATTCGTTACCATATAACTCTATTTCTTTTCTTTCAAAGAAATAATCATCAAAACTCATTCATATAAACAAAGTAATCATAAGGTGAAGCATTCATAAATTATTCTAATTATTATAAGTTCCCTAACCAAGTTCATAAAAGAAATAAAAAGCTACCACAATAATTTTAACAACTGGTAAAGTCTTAAAAAACAATTGGTAAACCAGCAATCATAAGGTATCCTAGAAAACAGTGTTTACAGAAAAAAAAAATGCTGCAACAATGTTTACAGTCAACGTGTCCTGACATGCAATAGATCATGACAAAAGTCCAAAAAAGAGGAAGAAGACCTGTCATCTGTCGGTGTGTGGAGGAGGAGTCTCTTCCACAATTGGACAACTGTAGTCATCCTCCAAATAATCTTCACCTCCCTTGGAATGCTAAGCAGAGTTCTAAGAAGAGGAAGAAGAGTTGTTGTCCTTCAATTTCTTGTCCATGTGCGCAGAACTTCTGCTGCCAGTGCCCTCACTGCTGGAGGTTTGCGAGCTTGATTTGACTGGGAGGGCTGCAGTTTTTCTGGTGTCCTGCGGAGGCTTAACAGAAGAGAAATCTCTGTGCTGCACCTCTTGAAACACAATAGAAATGGTAGCAGTAATTCTCGGTCTGTCCATGGCACTATTGAAGTGGAATTGAGATTCATTGCTTGCCGGAGGTTGGAAGCTGCAGGTATCATGGATGGATAGGGGCGATTGAGAGCCGACACCCCTGCCACCATCACCCCTTCTACACCTCATGCGATGCTGATGTGTCATACTGGGGCTAAAGGCCGAGAAGGAATGCCAAGAGGCTGAACTAGGAGACAAAGAGGTCGAGTGAGAAGACATGGAGGCTGAGTGAGAAGACAAAGAGGGTTGACCAGAGGGAAAATGTGGAGGAGAGGGATGAGAGCACTTTAGATGGACACAATGACTAGACTCGAGTGGAGGCGAAAGCCGCAGGAAGGCTTTAGGCGAAGACGGAGAGTGAAGAGCAGGAGGAAGAACGGCTTGCTGAGCCAAAGGAGGGCCAGCTGCTTTGGTAGACTAGAAGGCGAGCTGAAGACAAAGATGGAGCGAAGAGATGTAGATCACTAGCCGAGAGTGGTTGAAGGACGAAACCAGGGAATGCTAAGAATAATTAACATTGCTGGAGATGGGACGCGTCTCCATTGAAGACATCGTCGAGCAGGTTGTAGAGTAAAGACGAAGCGAGTGAGTGATGAATGCGGAACGCTTCACCCGAGGGCCTTTAAGGCTGTGGTAACACGCTCAGGAGTGGGCAGGTGGCCTGGCCACGTGTCGCTCTTGAGGCCAGCCACCGTATAAAACTTAACATTCACCTGCATCCAGGTATTGAACAATTTAATATTCCTTTCATGAAGTCATTGATATTAGTAGAAGAGTTCCAAAATTCTTTGAGGATTCAACATTCAATTATATTATTTAATAACATCAAGGAACATCATAGCATTTTCTAACTAATTTGTGTCTGGACTCTAGAAAAGGAAATAAATTAGTTTGTGACTCTAAGATTTTTTTTTGGAAGATCATTCCAAAAATATCACTTTTGTAAGAGAGAAACTACAAATAATAGTAACAACGATATGGAGACTCTAGAAATAATTTAACACAGAGTTCTGTTGTATCAACCCATGAAAATAAATTTTGTCTCTAAGGTATGACTGAGAAATAATGTCTTTTTTCCTACATAATATATAGTTTTTACATGCTTTGAAGCTGCCATGCTAATAGGAACTCAACATGCTACTAAGAATTTTCTAAGGTGCATCTATGCCTACATTTTTTTTACAACATTAATGACATGGCTTTGTAGATATTACTATTTTGTTTAAAAGACTCCAACTCACAACTTGGTGATTGACTGAAGATTTTGCGTGTTGTTCATTGTGTTCCTTCTATAGAAGATTGTGACATAAAAGATCAATATTTATTTTCTTCTTTCACTGTCAAATAGTAATTCCAATTGATAAACTAGCACAACCACACATACAAAAATCTAACTTTCCACTCCATATGATTTGGATACATATGTTCACAAAGGCATCTATCCTTCCCACCAAAAACAAAAAAACTCAAAATTTTGTCCTATAACCTTTCTCAATGGCTCTTTCGTTTTTTTCCAAGTTCTCCTTAGGATGGCGAAGATCATTATATTACTACCTTTCAGACATTTCGTCATTGAAAACCTTGTAAGGGTTGTAATTTTTTTTATAAAAAACATCTCCTCCCTTTTACTCAAGAGGAATATACATCTATCTCTTAAAGGACAAATCCTTTTATTCTAGGATGTAAAATAAACTATCTAAAATTGTTTGGAATGTATTATGTAATGCATGTTGTAAGCTAATCATTCCTTACCCTAATATAGGTATTTTATCAACAACGACATTCAAGTCAACATTCCTAATTCACTTCCACAGGAAATCCAGGAGTACTAAGTAACACAAACCTTCATTGGATTTTGATTTGTATTTGCTACCTTATCTTCTTTGAGCTACCTTATATTTTTCCTTAGATTGAGTAAACTTCTACAAGTTTGATACTTATTGTGCATAAACCTTGCTAGAAATGGCCTCAATGGTACTATACTGTGTTATTACAGGTAATTTTATGCAAATCCCTACCAGTCCCCGTCCCGCACAATGGAGGACCCATTATGTGACCTGTGAGCAATGTCCAGCCTTGAAAATACCTTCATTGCATCCCTTTCCATGAGGACAACATTTCTCCTGTTTATCATTTCCTAAGCAGACCCCTAAAAACACATGTTTTTGCATTGGCGCTGGTAGCCCGTTATGTACTCGCGCCAATGGGGGAAAATTAACACTGAGCCCGCGCCAATTGGCGCTCTGTCCCAGTGTTGTACCCGCGCCACTCTGTTTATGGAAAGTTTTTTTAAAAAAAGAGAGAGGCGAAGTTTCGATTACAACAACTTCGTGGATGAGTCATCAGGAGTGGTTTCGCCTGAATAACCACGGCCTTCCTCCTTTGGCCTCTTGTTTCCACCTTATGGGGAACCTACCAAAGGATAAGGCCTCCCTTCCACTATTGTAGGGATCCCAACCTCATCCTCTCCTCTATAAATATAGCCTTCATCCATTGATGAAAGGGCTGAAGGGTTGCTAGTCTTGAAGTGCTGAAGCTTTGCATCTCCTATTCCCAAGTGCCTTTGTGCTGAAAAGAATCCTTCCTTTCCCTTAAGGCCCATTCGAGCAAGGAGACCATTGTCACGAGATTCTGGAGAGGTTTCCCTTTCCCCCGGCGAGCTTTGCGAGACGTGGACGACCGGAGACCCGCGCGAAGGAGGCTGCAGCGTCAGAACTTGGTTGTAACTTCTATTCGTTTACCACTTTAATAGATGACTATGATTATGGTTCCACTCCTTTTTCCATTATGTTAATGCGAGTAATGTCTTTTCTGACCGATGTTTAGTTACGTATGCTGGTCCCTATGCTTGTATCTGTTTGTTCTTTCTGTGTGCAGGTGTTCATCCACGGAGATCGTGGAAGGATTGTGATCTGCCAGGACTGAAGGACGGGGGCATCTCTTTTTCAGATCGAGCGCTGGAATCCGGGTAGGTTCTTATCCCAAATCTTTCATTCGTAACTAGGAGCCTGCGTCATAGCATTGTTTGTTTGTTGCTAGACCCCTGCTGGGCTAGTAGGGATCGCCTCTGTCCGCAGAGGGGATTTACCTTAACTATCTTTGTTTCAAGCTTGTGTAAAAAATGAAACCAACTTCAAGCAGAGTTTCCTGATTTCAAGCTTGTGTAAAAATGAAACCTTTCCCATTTTACCTCTTGTGATTGCCATTTTATCAGCCTGTTTTTGCCAGATGAGCCTTGGTTTTCTCACTCCATCGTCATTATCTGCTTGGCCGATCATATGCCTTCACTTGGTTGTTTTACCCGTTCCTGAGGAACCGCTGCTATGAGTGGTCTTGTTAGCCAGCCTCTCGACCTTTATTTGTTCAGAGTAGTTCCACCATTACCGGAACCAGTTGCTACCCTTTATACCACTCGTTCCTCCGGGAGGAGTCATCTTTCAGCTCTTTTCTGACTCTCTAAATATGAAAAGATTGCCGAGGCCCTTGTCGTTTCGATCTCGTTAAAATGGACACGAATCGACATCCACCCAGTATAAGTTTAACCCTTTTTCGGGCTGGGATGGATTGATTACGAAAAAGGAATACCCTATCCTATCGCGACTAGGAGGTTTTCCCGGATATTGTTTTCTACCTTTTCGGATCTGGGGAACTATTTACGAAAAGGGACCTGTGGAGTTTTCTTTTCCGCTGTCTTTTCAAACTCTCTAAACATGAAAAGACGCCGAGTTCTTCCTTTGTCAGACTCGTTAAACCCTGATGACATTGGATTTCGTCAAAATGACGTTCTCCGAGTTTCTCCTTCCTAGGACTCGTTAAATGCACTAGGATGGATTCGCCCGAAGGGCGGACTTATATCACAAGCATATGCTATCCCCTTCAAGCTTGTCATCAAAAATAATTGGGGTACTCGCCAGAAATGGTGGGGGAAAAAATGGAACCATCGTCGTTGTCGTCGGCAGTATGTCGCTCTTGAACATGGCACTTGTCTGCATTTGTGTCGGGTTGGGGACATCTCATCTCGTTGTTTCACTTTGCTTCCATGGGTTTGGGTAATCTCTTTTGACCTCTCATCTGTTCACTGCCTCGTCGCCATGACCTTTGGTCTGTTGATGTCAAATACTGCCAAGCCCATTGTCGTGCCGTTTATATGTTCGAGAGAAGTTGGCCTCTGCGAATATCAACCTTCCTCTGTTTCTCATATGATCCTAATTCACAACAAAACATTATGTTCCTCTGTCTCGTGTCGATGATGTGGGAATCATTATGGCCCACCTTCGATCAAGATCACTTCCTGTCGACTTCAACTCATTATCCGGGAAGTTGGTCTAGAGACTCCTGATGGTACCTTGGAGCCTGCATGCCTCAATGGCAGGTTCGTCGCATTCGACGTGACGTTTACATCATTGGCCTCCGATCGAATGATTCTGCGGGTGTTCGACGTCAACTCATTTATTCGCACGCCGTAGATTGTACCTGTAGTACCTTGAGGACCATTGTCATTATTGGTGGTTTCTCTCGCGTCTGTTAACAGCCTTCATCATTGGCTGGTAATCAGACGATGTTCTTGCATGTTCGACTTCGGCTCACATATTCACATGCTTGAACTTGTACTCTGTTGGGTCGAGATGGAGCGCAAGACCCTGGATTGTGTCTGTTGTAATCCAGGCTGCGATTGTGGATTATTATCATTATATACATGACTCACTGATTGGATGGCTGCGACCATACCTGAGTCTATTTGTTTGATCTTAGTTGGATGGCTGCGTCCATACCCTAGATCCGGATTATAGCATACTCTGTTCGGATGGCTGCGTCCATACCATAGATATACATCATGTACTTGAGATATCAGTTGTATCTTTCTGTGCAGGTTTTTCGACGGCGGGCCTTCAGTTGGACATGTTCTCGTAAAGCATTTCACCCCTCTCTCTCTCGGGCCTCATGCTTTAGGGGGCATCTGTTACACAGTAATTTGTCACCGTCCCTACCATTCCCCGTCCCGCACAATGGAGGACCCATTATGTGACCTGTGAGCAATGTCCAGCCTTGAAAATACCTTCATTGCATCCCTTTCCATGAGGACAACATTTCTCCTATTTATCATTTCCTAAGCAGACCCCTAAAAACACATGTTTTTGCATTGGCGCTGGTAGCCCGTTATGTACTCGCGCCAATGGGGGAAAATTAACACTGAGCCCGCGCCAATTGGCGCTCTGTCCCAGTGTTGTACCCGCGCCACTCTGTTTATGGAAAGTTTTTAAAAAAAAAGAGGCGAAGTTTCGATTACAACAACTTCGTGGATGAGTCATCAGGAGTGGTTTCGCCTGAATAACCACGGCCTTCCTCCTTTGGCCTCTTGTTTCCACCTTATGGGAACCTCCCAAAGGATAAGGCCTCCCTTCCACTATTGTAGGGATCCCAACCTCCTCCTCTCCTCTATAAATATAGCCTTCATCCATTGATGAAGGGGTACAAGGAAGAGGCTGAAAAATTGAAAGGGGCTGATAGTCTTGGAAGTCTCTGAAGCTTTGCATCTCCCTATTCCCAAGCGCCTTTGTGCTGTAAAGAATCCCTTCTTTCCCTTAAGGCCCATTCAAGCGAGGAGACCATTGTTACGAGACTTTGGAGAGGTTTCCCTTTCCTTGGCGAGCTTTGCGAGACGTGGACGACCGGAGACCCGTTCGAAGGAAGCTGCGACGTCAGAACTTGGTTGTAACTTCTATTCGTTTATCATTTTAATAGATGACTATGATTATGGTTCCACTCCTTTTCCATTATGTTAATGCGAGTAATGTCTTTTCTGACCGATGTTTAGTTACGTATGCTGGTTCCTATGCTTGTATCTGTTCGTTTCTTCTGTGTGCAGGTGTTCATCCGCGGAGATCGCGGAAGGATTGTGATCTGCCAGGGCTGAAGGACAGGGACATCTCTTCTTCAGATCTAGCGTTGGAATCCAGGTAGGCTCTTATCCCAAGTCTTTCATTTCGTAACTAGGAGCTTGCGTCATAGCATTGTTTGTTTGTTGCTAGACCCTTGCTGGGCTAGTAGGGATCGCCTCTGTCCGCAGAGGGGATTTACCTCCTCAACATGTATTCAACCTCAAACATGATTGGCCTCATAGATTTGTAAGCTTGCCTAATTTAGGTTATTCTATTTAAGATGTGTTATTTGAGAATGTGTCCTAACAATGTATAAGGTGAAGTGCATAAAGTTGAAACACAATAAAGAAAATAAGTTTTTTATTAATATTTTATTTAATTATATATTTGAGTTAATATCAATTTAAATAAAGATTCGCTGGCAATAGTCATGTTATGAAGTATTATGTAAATGGCTTGCTAGCATTAAGATTCAAATTCTTCATCAGTCAACCAAATAAAAAATCAAATTCATTAAGCATAAATTATGTTAACATAATTTGAATTAGATGTAGCTATTTTGAGTCAATATTATTGTAACATGCTTTCTACACACATAAAAAAAAATATATATATATATATATTATAAGAGCTATGTCTCTTACATGAGTAACAACTATGTTCTATACATTCCTAAAGCCATAGTAATATTCGGATAGGATTTCTTTAACATATATATACCATTTAATATATATGTATATATACAATTTACATTACCGCAATCATATTCTAATGTTCCTATTTCCTTAGGTAAAAGGGTATATATATGTTATATGTTTAAACTTAGGTAAAAGGGGATATATATGTTATATGTTTAAACTTTGACACGTCAATTAAGATGCATGTCATATCTATTAAGACACATCATATCAACTAAGACGCATCATAATATATATATATATTGTAAATAACACCTAAGTAGGGTGCCATATTGGGTCTCACGTTCATACTACTATTGATGCATTGTATAATTATCACTTGATTGATTTATGGGGTACCTATGCCATGTATGGAATTGTGTCATTTATAACGCCCTATGGCACTTACCAGTCCTATCACACATTCATTGTTTTCAACTTATACAAGGGTTCACATGGGGATTCATCCAGCGTGTGATTTCACGCGATACTTAACTCATAATTCGCCATTTATTAATAATCTTCACCTGGATCTTTATCCGGTCTACACCATGGCAACCGGGAGCTGGTATATATGTACATGTTTTTCCTTTCCCTGAGATTCGACTGCTGCACTGCTCGGCATGCAGTTTGCTGCGCCGGTATTATGATATAATAATGGTGTTTGTAATTATAATTTCTTTTGGCCTATGGAGGACATGCGTGTACTGAGTTTGTTTTCTTTCCACTGTCTAGTGGAAGGGTTTTAGCCTATCGAAATGTTATTTTCATTCTTACTTGCTAAAAGAAGATACAAGTATAATCTTTCATTTTACGTTCGTTACTTATTTTAATTTGAATTATTCGACTGTAGAGTATGGGGATACCTATGATGTCTAAGCTAGGAAGGGGACCGACTGCTCTCGTTTTAGTACCGGAAATATGATTTAAACCCCTGTCTCCAATTTTTAATGGTTATTGTGTGCATGGCAAAGTTGGTCGAATACCCAAAATTGGACAATCGGTTTCTTATGAACTTCTTTTTATGCACTAATACAGCTATGCCTCAGAAGACTAATTTACTTTTGTAGAAATATTTCGCGCTACAATGTACATGTCATTATCTTAATCCAGTGAATTTGCTAGTTAAGATTTAACATGGAAACACTTCCTAGATTCTATGTTGCCTTCCTATTAAGTGTCTCCCTATGTTGTATGATAATTTTATAGAGTATTTACACAACCATATATGTGGAATTGTAATTTTCGTTTAATTTAATTAGTTAACGCATGTAGGGAACAAGACACCCTCTGGTTTCCCTTTTGGAGCGCAGTTAAACCCCTCAGGCAGGTACAATACACTATCCAGTTTAACCTTTATGACAGTAATCCTCTAGGAAGACACGTTTCTAGACAGTTATTAACTTTCGTTACTATGAAATAACATGTTGTTATGTTAATCCTATGGTATACTATTGCACCAGTTGCATTATGCACACACAATACTCGCAGTTTCAGAATTGAAATAAAGAAAGATAGTAATTGATTTATATACATATACAGGAAATACTTATATGTTTTTAACCAAACAATTTTGTAACCTTAGCCGGTCCTCTAAACAATGAGAAGGGCGATGACATCCTCTTCTCCCCGTCGAGCTCTTGCTCTGAACAGTTCACACAGTTGTTTCACGGGTTTCTTATAGGGCACGGGACCATCGTCCTGCCACTAATAACTAGAGGTTCAGAATCTCCACTGCTTCAAGACCAGCTCGGGAGCATTCCCACTGGCGGCGTCCTGCATGTCACAGATCTCTTTCTGTGTTTTTCCTCTCTAGTATCTTTTCAGACTTTGAAATCATTTTCTAGCCAACCCTCCTCTCTGCAGATTCTCCTTTAAATCTCAAGAGGTGGTTGAACCTATTACAACTGTCTCAACTGCCAAGGCCGAAATTCGTTACCATATAAATCTATTTCTTTTCTTTCAAAGAAATAATGACCAAAACTCATTCATATAAACAAAGTAATCATAAGGTGAAGCATTCATAAATTATTCTAATTATTACAAGTTCCCTAACCAAGTTCATAAGAGAAATAAAAAGCTACCACAATAATTTTAACAACTGGTAAAGTCTTAAAAAATAATTGGTAAACCAGCAATCATAAGGTATCCTAGAAAACAGTGTTGACAGAAAAAACAAATGCTGCAACAATGTTTACAGTCAACGTGTCCTGACATGCAATAGATCATGACAAAAGTCCAAAAAAGAGGAAGAAGACCTGTCATCAGGCTAGCTGTCGGTGTGTGGAGGAGGAGTCTCTTCCATAATTGGACAACTGTAGTCATCCTCCAAATAATCTTCACCTCCCTTGGAATGCTGAGCAGAGTTCTTAGAAGAGGAAGAAGAGCTGTTGTCCTTCAATTTCTTGTCCATGTGCACAGAGCTTCTGCTGCCAGTGCCCTCGCTGCTGGAGGTTTGCGAGTTTGATTTGACTGGGAGGGCTGCAGTTTTTCTGGTGTCCTGCAGAGGCTTAACAGAAGCGAAATCTCTGTGCTGCACCTCTTGAAACACAATAGAAATGGTAGCAGTAATTCTCGGTCTGTCCATGGCACTATTAAAGTGGAATTGAGATTCATTGCTTGCCGGAGGTTGGAAGCTGCAGGTATCATGGATGGATAGGGGCGATTGAGAGCCGACACCCCTGCCACCATCACCCCTTCTACACCTCATGCGATGCTGATGTGTCATACTGGGGCTAAAGGCCGAGAAGGAATGCCAAGAGGCTGAACTAGGAGACGAAGAGGTCAAGTGAGAAGACAGGGAGGCTGAGTGAGAAGACAAAGAGGGTTGACCAGAGGGAAAATGTGGAGGAGAGGGATGAGAGCGCTTTAGATGGACACAATGACTAGACTCGGGTGGAGGCGAAAGCCGCAGGAAGGCTTTAGGCGAAGACGGAGAGTGAAGAGCAGGAGGAAGAACGGCTTGCTGAGCCAAAGGAGGGCCAGCTGCTTTGGTAGACAGGAAGGCGAGCTGAAGACAAAGATGGAGTGAAGAGATGGAGATCACTAGCCGAGAGTGGTTGAAGGACGAAACCAGGGAATGCTAAGCATAATTAACATTGCTGGAGATGGGACGCGTCTCCATTGAAGACATCGTCGAGTAGGTTGTAGAGTAAAGACGAAGCGAGTGAGCGATGAATGCGGAACACTTCACCCGAGGGCCTTTAAGGCTATGGTAACACGCTCAGGAGTGGGCAGGTGGCCTGGCCACGTGTCGCTCTTGAGGCCAGCCACCGTATAAAACTTAACGTTCACCTGCATCCAGGTATTGAACAATTTAATATTCCTTTCATGAAGTCATTGATATTAGTAGAAGAGTTCCAAAATTCTTTGAGGATTCAACATTCAATTATATTATTTAATAACATCAAGGAACATCATAGCATTTTCTAACTAATTTGTGTCTGGACTCTAGAAAAGGAAATAAATTAGTTTGTGACTCTAAGATTTTTTTTTGGAAGATCATTCCAAAAATATCACTTTTGTAAGAGAGAAACTACAAATAATAGTAACAACGATATGGAGACTCTAGAAATAATTTAACACAGAGTTCTGTTGTATCAACCCATGAAAATAAATTTTGTCTCTAAGGTATGACTGAGAAATAATGTCTTTTTTCCTACGCAATATATAGTTTTTGTGCTTTGGAAAATTTGCCATGCTAATAGGAACTCAACATGCTACTAAGAATTTTCCTGAGTGCATACATTCACCATTTTTTACAACCTTAATGACATGGCTTTGTAGATATTACTATTTTGTTTAAAAGACTCCAACTCACAACTTGGTGATTGACTGAAGATTTTGCGTGTTGTTCATTGTGTTCCTTCTATAGAAGATTGTGACATAAAAGATCAATATTTATTTATTTTCTTCTTTCAACTTGTCAAATAGTAATTCCAATTGATAAACTAGCACAACCACATACAAAATCAACTTTCCACTCCATATGATTTGGATACATATGTTCACAAAGGCATCTATCCTTCCCACCAAAAAAACAAAAAAACTCAAAAATTTTGTCCTATAACCTTCTTCAATAGCTCTTTCCTTTTTTTCCATATTTCTCTTAGGATGGCGAAGATCGTTATATTACACCTTTCGGACATTTCGTCATTGAAAACCTTGTAAGGGTTGTAATTTTTTTATAAAAAACATCTCCCTTTTACTCAAGAGGAATATACATCTATCTCTTAAAGGACAAATCCTTTTATTCTAGGATGTAAAATAAACTATCTAAAATTGTTTGGAATGTATTATGTAATGCATGTTGTAAGCTAATCATTCCTAACCCTAATATAGGGATTTTATCAACAACGACATTCAACTCAACATTCCTAATTCACTTCCACAGGAAATCCAGGAGTACTAAGTAACAAAAACCTTCATTGGATTTTGATTTGTATTTGCTACCTTATTTTCTTTGAGCTACCTTATATTTTTCCTTAGATTGAGTAAACTTCTACAAGTTTGATACTTATTGTGCATAAACCTTGCTAGAAATGGCCTCAATGGTACTATACTGTATTCAACCTCAAACAGGATTGGCCTCATAGATTGGTAATCTTGCCTAATTTAGGTTATTCTATTTAAGATGTGTTATTTGAGAATGTGTCCTAACAATGTATAAGGTGAAGTGCATAAAGTTGAAACACAATCAACTTCCACATCAGATGCGAGATATATTTGGAAAAAATTCCAGCTACTACACTCTATAGTATTTTCTCAATAGATTACAAAATCTATCATTGTTTTTAAAGTATATTGTAGTTTGTAGTTAACCTTAATATTTTATAATAATTTCATAAAATATTCCAGATCTAACTAGGTGAATGTTTTTATTCTTGAGTATTCCTTGGAAATGACAAAGACCAAGGGGAATACTATATCATTTTTCAGAAACAAAATTTTGGTGTTGCTTTAGATAGGAAATAGTTTCAATATAGATGCTGATTGTTTAATTTTTGAATTATGTATTAGGATATTTTAGTATTCATTATAAAAACACATTTTTCTATGCCATTCTTTTGTGTATGTTAAAAGTCACAAATATTGGGGAACTATCTGTGATTATGATGGAGTAAGTTTTGTGACATTTTTGTTTATAATTTTTTCTTCGATTTTTGTTTATGTGTGCACCCTTTGATGCAACATATTCCAATATGGATTATGACATCAATTGTATGCGTGCATCAAATTTAAAGCTTTATTGCACTCTATCAAGGCTACCACCTATGTATTGTTTCGAAATGGTTAATTTCACGAAATAAAATTAATGTTAGTTTATTTGTAAGTTCACGAAATTCTATTATAAAAAAATTATTCCATTATTCTTAGGATCTTAGTTCAAATACTAAACCTTTTTGTATCATTATCCCATTTTTTTGATAACAAGGAAAATGTTTAGGTAGATTCTTATTTCTTTTCTTATTTTCTATTGAAATACTAGAAATATATTATGATTCTTCCATAATATTATTTAGTAACTATTGGATGTTTTGAGTATCCTCGCTATCTACCCTATACCGATACAACACTATGCACCATAAATATAAACCTGAAACATATAAACCTACTCAAGAAACCCAATTAATGCACCGAAAAAGATCAATGCATTAATCCATAATAGGATTAATGCACTATAATACCTCAATTAATCAATACTTGAACACTATTCATTTTATATTTTTTCAAAATGTCAATATTTTTCAATCAAAGTTTATATGTGGATATACATTTATATGCATTCATGTTCTTCATTGAGTACTAAATTTGAATTTGAAGAATCGTTTCCTTTTTTATGAATATAAACAAATATATTTCAATTTTATAATTATAATACATATTATTTCTTTATCTAATGCTCGATCCTGCTATAGAAATTATTGTATAGCTCATGATTTTTAATAATAGAAAGGAAATTTTCTATCCTATAAGGGTACAAGGTATCCCCACATATTTACTATAAATTTCAGCAGATTAACAAAATATGATCTACAAATGCAACTACTAATGCCATTGTTGTTATACATATGTGAAAAAACTCTTAGTTTTTTTGTTTGGAAAGGTAATGCTGGTGAGATAATTAACCAACAAAGTTTATCTTCTCAACGAAATAGACCTTCTATAATGAACACGACATGTTATCCGACCATAATTCAAATCCAAACTCTCATTTTCTTTCCTAATGAGCGGAGCATTTTTTAATATTTTGGGCCAATTGGAAATTAAATCATAGTATAAATCCCCTACATTAAGCATGAAAATATATTTTAGTGGCTTTCAAAACTCTATTGTTAAATATGTCTTACAATGCTTCTCAAATTATTATAAGAAAATAAACCTATTTAGCAAAGTGAGTCATTATTCTCTTAGGAGATAATCAAAGACCATTATAGGTTCCCTACACATAATAGTTATTTACTTACTGTGATACATTGAAACTTGGGAGTGCCTAACATTCTACAATATTTATCTCTTAGTCAAATTTACTCGTCCCTTCCACATATTGATATTTTATTTTGAAAGCAAGTGTTGATTGATGAGGAATTTAAAACTAGATTTTGGACCCAACCTAACACATATTCTTGATAGAACTTAAAATAGTAAGAACTCCAAAATTTGAAGCACCTAATGGAACCTTAAATTATAGTAGCTCTAGCAATTTTCTTGTTTTCGTTGCATGTGATTGATCACAATCACTGAAAGCGCTAGCAAAAGATGCTAGTCCATTATGTCGTATCATTGAAACTCTCTATTACGATACAATTTAGCCCAACAACATATGTTCCAGATCCGATAGAATAATTTCAAAATTCACGACACTTGATGACTTATTTCCCATCTATGGTAGTCAACACATGGGAATATCAAAATAGGGGTTTATTAGAGTGTTGGAGTGTGAAGGGTCTGATATCATTTTAACTAATAACTTGCAACACCCCGCACACTTCTAATATCAGGTTTTCGAAGATTTGCGATCACATGGCTATTTAGATTGAAGGATGATAGATTGATAAAAATACTTTTGATGATAGAGATGGTGATGTCTCGTTGCTCACAAATTTTTTTTAGAAGACATAGATCAAAGAAAACTTCACTTGTAACAATGTTTCCAAACTCAATGGACAAAAGAAAAATGACTATAACTTCTAAAGAAAAAAGCCAAACTTTAATAATATGGTTAACATATTCAAGAATTAAACCACTTTGATAAATTTAAAAGTCATAATTAAGTAAAAGTGGATATTGACAATGATTAAAAAAATTAATGCAAATTGAAAACTCCAACATTTTAAAATAATATAATAAGTTTTTTAAATTTAAATATTATATTCCATATATATAATGTTGTATTTTATACGTTTTAATAACAAATAAATGTTTATATAAGTGTACTAGTTTTCCTTTAAATTTTTAATGCTTTCATTAATTTTTTAATGCTTTCATTAATTTTGATAAAATTAAAGTTATCCAAATCGTTTTGAAATTCATATATAAAACCATTGTATACTGAATAAACATTTATAAATTTGAATTCTAATAATTAATAAAATATATTTTTGTAATAAACATTTATAAATTTGAATCCTAATAATTAATAAAATATGGTTTCATACTTTTATTTTAATTATGATTGAGATATATTTTTATTAAAAAATATATTAGGTGATTCATTAAATAATGTGATTTATAAAATGTGTAATTTGAAGTGAATTTTAATTATTAATAAATTTATTATAACATTTTATTTAATTAGATAGGTAATTTAATACCCTTTATAAAATAATTAATATTTTGTGATTGTCCAAACTTTATTAAAAAATGTATAAATTTGTTTTCCACCTCTCTATCACTTTAATTTATATTGGACTAGCATGATCCACTAGATTCCTAAGCTAGTCTATGCATATCTATCCAATTATGCTATTTGTATCAAACATGCTATTATCTAATGTTCCTTTTGTGTTCAATGCTTAGACAGTATAATTTAGTTTAGTTCATTATAAATGTGACACTCTATTTGTGATCTCTCATAGTGGTATTATTGGATTGAGGTTAGCCACACACTAAATAGAGAATCTAGTAGCCTCCAAGGCCTAGCTAAAATGCCAGTGATTAATAGAAATGGGAACAAAGGGAAGGTTATGAGGAGCATTGTTGATGTGAGGTCTTTGATTCTTTGTATTTGTTTAGTTATTGTTGTTCAAGTTCATCTTCCGCAATCTTTAGATTAGAATTAGTCCTATGAGTGGCTAAGGGTTCTTTAAGATCAAATTTTTCCTATTATTTGTTGCTTTTATCTACATAAACTCACTCATCCCAAAGGCCACCATGGAAAGAATAAATTTGTATACTTTCGATTTCTTATTCTCTACCATCCAAACAAATTTGTGACCTTCAAATAGCACACTAATCAATAAATTCTACTTCTTTCTATTTCTTCTTTTCCATCATGATGACAACCAAGGTTTTTGTGAATTAGTAAAACAACATGGCCGTGAAATCCATGGTGTCCAATGACCTAGAGAAGTGGGAATTTTGTACCCATTTTTGGAATTCTACCCTTATATACTCAGAGGAGGTTTGTTGATAATTTTGCATTACCAAATTAGCCACATCTTCCACACTATCTTACATTTCACCATCTCAGCCATATCATAGAAAACCTTTCTAAAAGATCTCTCTTCCTCAGACATAAACTCTTCTCCTTCTTCATGTGACATGAATGATGGAGATTTTAGAGTTTGTGACCTCCTTGAACCAATTCGAGGGTTTGGTTCTTCAAGCACTCCTTCTCCTATTCTCAATTTAGACCTTGTAATCATTCAAGAAAACACTTGCAAAAAAATTTGAAACCTTCAAAACAACCATGCTCTGATACCAAACTGATATGAAATTAAAAATGAAGGTTTCTTGTAAGATTTTGCAAACTAGTTTATGTCTTATGGGAAGTGGATCGAAATTGAAAAAGCACATAAAATTAGTAAACTTAGTTAAGTTTTGTAGATTTGAACAGTGAAAAATAGACATCATGCCTCATAAAAAACTTAAATTTAATGATGGATTTCACCCCTCCTGGGCTACATATTTTGTTCCAGCTTCTTAATGATGGATTTCACCTCCGGGCTACATATTGTGATCTCCAGTATTTAATTCTACTCACATAAACCTCTCACGTTAAAGCAACTCATACTATTCAAGCCCCTGCTTTAGGAAATGACATTTTCTTCGGGAGAGGGAGCTAATTTACATAAAATGTTTCGTAATTTGTGGAAATTTAGCGAGATTAAGGATTGTGAGATGCAGGATTGAGATGATCATTGGGATTGATCAACATATCCTCGTGCCAGTATGCTATTGAATATTGAAGATGCCACTTAGGGATAAAAGGACTACTTGGATCCCATTATGAAGTGGACTACTCATGGGTTTTTGGGTGCGATTTATTTAATGGGGCAAACAAATATTTCTCCAAAGGATCAAATACTGCAAGATATCCTTTCGACGTTTGATGTGCCATGGGATTGGTCACTTGATTGCAAGTTGTCATCGTCGATTTTGGGCTCTTAAGCATTATCATGATTCGATGAATGGATTGTTTATGCATAGTTAGGAGGTTTTCATAAATACATATCTTAATTCGAATGAGGTGTCCACTCTAAAACAATCAGCCTCTCTTGGTATGGATCATCGCTCTAATATTGGTTTATCATATGAATCTGCACATGATTCTTGTTTCGTCGATGTGGGAAAGAATGTTGTTGGCGGTAATTTGGGGGATATTTCAAAGCTTCCTAGTTCTTCATTTAATAATCCTTCTACCTGGATAGGAAATTTAGGGGTGTCTACCCTTTATAAATCTCTTCCCAATTTGAATAATTGTACATCTGAGCTCGCTACATCGGTATCCAATTTTCGTCAGTTGGACTTGGTTTCGATCAACAAGGGTGAATTATCGGTTTCCTCTCGAGGCCCTAAGATTCTAGTCATCAGATTTAAATAATGGAAAAACTATTATAACAAACATTACAAATGGATAAATTTTTGAAAACTTAGAATTTTTGAAAACTTAGAAAATATCTAGAAGTTTGGAAGTATTTCATGTAATAGCACTATTGATTTTAATTACACACATCATGTGTTCACTTTATAAACATTTTCTTTAGATTTACTCATTTTTTACATTTTATACGAGTTAGGTGTTTTTGAAATGGATATGAAAGAATACCGTTAAAATGAAGTAAATTCCAACTAATTTAATATATAATTACTAAAATTATTGTATTGTGGAGAAATATTATAAAATTTAACATACCTATTTGGTGTTTCACCAAAGAAACTATATAATATATGGTTAAAAATAATATGACTATGTAAACAAATAAACACACACAAATAAACAAATATTCTCTTTAAAAAAAGAAACTACAAAAGAAAAACATTATTTACTCATAGAGTTTGTAAAAATGAGTTCAAGTATTTATCCTAAAAGTAAAAACAAGATGAAAACAATTTGAAAAAAGAAGTGTGTATGAATATTTATCAACTGTGAATTAGGTATTAACCCTATTTTAACGCTCACTATATTCACACACAAAAGAGTGGTCGATATATATATATATATATATATATATATATATATATATATATATATATATATATATATATATATATAATACAAATTTTCAGACTATTAAATTTTAAAGAGAAAATACAATTGAAAGATTATTTTCCATTACTTTTTAGCATTTTCCCATTTTTTGTGGTTCCTTTTTATATCTATTCCTATTTCTAATTCACTAATAAAACTTCAATTTTCTCCATAAATAAAACGACATAAAATAAGTTTGTAGCATATTACAAAAGAAATGTTTTATATTAATGATAATATTGTCTATTTCAAGACAAGCCTTATGCAGTTCTAATTTAATTCTCAACAATTATTAGGTAGATGGAAGAGATTTAACATCCATTAGATATTTTGGAATATTCATAGTAGCATTGACATAAAAAGGGTTAATATTTATCTCCAAGTTAGTTATAATCTTTTAATTCATTTGTCTCATATCAACATATTCCAATATGTTGGAATATACATAGTAGCATTCACAAATTAGAAGTTCAGATTTGGAATATGTTGGAATATTCATAGTACCATTCACAAATTAGAAGTTAAGATTTATCTCCAAGTTAAATATACTCTTTTAATTGATTTCTCTCAAATTAATTAATTAAAAAAAAGGTCATATCAACACATATCATATTAAACGGAAGGTAGTATTGATAAACCATGATACTTACTCCTAATAAGGTAAGAGTGTAAATATTACATAGTTAAAATTTTACTAACATATTAAACATTCACCTACCTACCAAAGTTGAAAACCATGTTGTGTTAGGTGCACCAGGGTGCGCAAAATTTCCATGGATATAAATATGTATGCATGGGACGATGAAAATATTAATGTGAAAAACGTGTGAAGGTCTTTCGTGATTGTTTACCGAAAATGAACATTGGACAGGTATTAAAATTTCAGCGCGTGTCAACAAAGCAAAAGCGCCGCAATCTGTATACCTCTGTAGCGATAGATGCAGTAAGACACAAGCAAACAGCGGATCGGATAATGATTCTGATGCCGTAGCCGCTGATAAAGCTTATGCGTGGCAATCTGTAGACCTATCGTGGCAAGTTTTGATCGATTTCGCGGGAAAATATTAACGTGTTAAACTTCGTTTGTTTTTGTGTGTTTAAAGCCATGAAATCTGGCGTTGTTAATTATTCCGGCGGAGGATGATAACATAACGTGCGCATACGGATAGTGAATATCACCAAAACGAACGAAGTTATGTTCACATAATGATTCATTTGTTAATCGTTATAAAAGGCAGCTCGGTCCATCTTCTGCTATATATACCCCCGCAGCTTGAACTAGTTATACACAGAAATACAATCTTCCAGATATAACGAGAAGGAGAAGAAGCAAAAGCAAGTTGGTATTGTATTGTTATTCGGACAGGACGAGAAAAAATTATTCACAATACTCATTGGTATTGTATTGTTATTCGGACAGGAGGAGAAAGAATTATTCACAATACTCATGGGGATAACCACGTTGTTGAAGAGCCACTGCAACATTTGCGTTCTCATTATGATGATGATGGCAATGTCATCAGTGAATGCTGCAGACATGAACGCTACTTCCGCGTTTATCGATGGCTTTTTGGTTCCACACAATGAACCAAGAAATGCGGTGGGAGTTGGTCCTCTTCAATGGGATAGCAAACTTGCAAATTATGCGCGCAATTATGCAAGACAGAGAAGGGGCGACTGCCTCCTACAACATTCGGACACCCCCTTCGGAGAGAACATATTCTGGGGAAGTGGCCATGGTTGGACCCCTTCGCAGGCAGTGGCTGCGTGGATAGATGAGAAGAAATGGTTTGACTATGCAAAGAATATTTGCACTGGACCTGATTGCACTCACTACACTCAGGTTGTATGGAGAACCACCGCCAATGTTGGTTGCGCCAAGATTATATGCAACTCAGGCGATACTTTCATAACCTGCAATTATGATCCACCGGGGAACTACATCGCAAGCAGACCTTACTGAAATTTACACACTAAGAACACTAACCAATATTCAACGCTACTTATGCGATCACTCTTCCTCAAAATTCATTCATTCATTCTTTGTTCATGTATGTACAACCACCGAAAAACATCCTCTATTATTATTTTGAATATATAGAGTTTATTTATTTAAATTTTTAGATGGATTTCAAAATACGTCCACCCTACCACCTTGGTTGACACCAACCAACTACTCACACGTATTTATTATTATATATTTCACAAGTGACACTAACTATTCACAAGTATTAATTATATAAGTGAAATATAGTTGCAATTAAATTAATTATATTTACAAGGACACTAACTATTTCAAAATCTTTAAGATGGATTTCAAAATATGTCTACGCTACCATAGTTGACACTCGCGAAATATTTTAATTTTAATAAAATAACCCCTTTCATTACTTCAAAACACGCATAACTTCTAATTGCGTCAACCCTAAATTCATTCTTTACTCACGATGGCTTCGACCAGTCTCTAGCAGTCGGTTATGCGTACCTATTCTAATTTTGATAATTTCAAAAACGAAAGTATCCTTAAAAATAAATAAACCAGGGTAAAGACATACTTGTGCCTCAAAATTACACTATTATTTTTTGATTGGATATTTTATAATCTAGATAGTTTATTATAATTTAATTGTTACAATATCAGCCAAAAAGCTATTAGTCTTTGCAAACTTTTCTATTTATTTATCTACTAGTCTTTGCAAACTTTTCTATTTATTTGCAAGTATGTGTTTTCTTGAAAATTGGGTGCCATATTGGGTCTCACGTTGATACTACTGTTGATGCATTGTATAATTATCACTTGATTGATTTATGGGGTACCTATGCCATGTATGGAATTGTGTCATTTATAACGACCTATGGTGCTTACCAGTCCTATCACACATTCATTGTTTTCAACCTATAAAAGGGTTCACATGGGGATTCATCCAGCGTGCGATTTCACGCGATACTTAACTCATAATTCGCCATTTATGTATAATCTTCACCCAGATCTTGATCTGGTCTACACCTTGGCAACTGGGAGCTGGTATATATGTACATGTTTTTCCTTTCCCTGAGATTCGACTTGTGCACTGCTCGACATGCAGTTTGCTGCGCCGTTATTATGATATAATAATGGTGTTTGTAATTATAATTTCTTTTGGCCTATGGACAACATGCCTGTACTAAGTTTGTTTTCTTTCCACTGTCGAGTGGAAGGGTTTTAGCCTGTCCAATGTTATTTTCATTCTTACTTGCTAAAAGAAGATACAAGTATAATCTTTCATTTTACGTTCGTTACTTATTTTAATTTGAATTAGTCGACTGCAGAGTATGGGGATACCTATGATGTCTAAGCTGGGAAGGGGAATGACTGCTCTCGTTTCAGTACCGGAAATACAATTTAAACCCCTGTCTCCAATTTTTAATTGTTATTGTATGCATGGCAAAGTTGGTCGAATACCCAAAATTGGACAGCCGGTTTCTTATGAACTTCTTCTTATGCACTGTTACAGCTATGCCTCAGAAGTCTAATGTATTGTTGTCGAAATATTTCATGCTACAATATACATGTCATTATCTTAATCCAGTGAATTTGTTAGTTAAGATTTAACATGGAAACACTTCCTAGATTCTATGTTTCCTTCCTGTGAAGTGTCTCCCTATGTTGTATGAGAATTTTCTAGAGTATTTACACAGCCATATATGTGGAATTGTAATTTTCTTTTAATTTAATTAGTTAACGCATGTAGGGAACAAGACAACCTCTGGTTTCCCTTCTGGAGCGCGGTTAAACCCCTCAGGCAGGTACAATACACTCTCCAGTTTAACCTTTATGACAGTAATCCTCTAGGAACACACGTTCCTAGATAGTTATTAACTTTCATCACTATGAAAGAACATGTTTTTATGTTAATCCTATGGTATACTATTGCACCAGTTACATTATGCACACACAATACTCGCAGTTTCAGAATTGAAATAAAGAAAGATAGTAATTGATTTATATACATATACAGGAAATACTTATATGTTTTTAACCAAACAATTTTGTAACCTTAGCCGGTCCTCTCAACCATGAGAAGGGCGATGACATCCTCTTGTCCCCGTCGAGCTCCTGCTCTGAATAGTTCACACAGTTGTTTCACGGGTTTCTTATAGGGCACGGGACCATCGTCTTGCCACTAATAACTAGAGGTTCAAAATCTCCACTGCTTCAAGACCAGCTCGGGAGCATTCCCACTGGCGACGTCCTGCATGTCACAGATCTCTTTCTGTGTTTTTCCTCTCTATTATCTTTTCAGACTTTGAAATCATTTTCGAGCCAACCCTTCCTCTCTGCAGATTCTCCTTTAAATCTCAGGAGGTGGTTGAACCTATTACAACTGTCTCAACTGCCAAGGCCGAAATTCGTTACCATATAACTCTATTTCTTTTCTTTCAAAGAAATAATCATCAAAACTCATTCATATAAACAAAGTAATCATAAGGTGAAGCATTCATAAATTATTCTAATTATTATAAGTTCCCTAACCAAGTTCCTAAGAGAATAAAAAGCAACCACAGTAATTTTAACAAATGGTAAAGTCTTAAAAATAGCATGAGGGTTACAATTATTTTAATATAAATTTCTAAGTTATTTGAATTTTAATTGAAAAAGGAAAATATGAGAAAATGAGATTTCCCCCCCCAAAAAAAATATATTTTTGAAGTAATATTAATTTGAAAAAATAGTGATCCCCGATGGGGGTGATGAACAACATTGATGGCGTTCCCGAGGGAACGCGTGGGAACTCGTGGTGAGCGCGCGACCATAGGTGCGAGGATCAGCCTCCCCATCCTCTGAACATAACATGTGTACGGGAGGGAGTGATGTTAACATTGTGAAACTTCATTTTCTCGTGGGTCTCGCAGGTGGGGTCGCTCGTTTGAGTTATATGGAGGGTGGCAAGGGATGTTGCTAGTCATTCCTTGTTTGGATGAGTTATGGTGTCTGTATTGTGAACCCTGCATGGAGAGGAAGTTGATTCAGAGGCTTCCTTGTCTGGGAGAGGTGGCGGCCTCGCCGCTGGCGTTCCCTCCCCTGCTTTCGAGTGAGCATAATTGTTAATTGCTTGATTTTTCTTCAACTCATATTTTTCGCAGATGATAAATTTCACGACCTCCTTGTTTGGTGTGAGCTTTTTGTATCTCTTTGGGTCGGGTCATAAAACCTTCTTTCTAGAAAGGACACATAATTGTTACCTTCTTCGTCCCTTTCACGAGCTCTTGTGACGCTTGGTGGTGTTTGTCGAGTGGTTTTATTTATTTTTGGGAAGTGTGGCTAGTGAGGAGTCGTATGAGGAAGTGGGACAGTGTTCTACATTTGGCAGGTGTTAATTTATGGTTCTTAGTGTTCAGTGTGGGCTAGTGGGTGGTGATCACACAGGGACAGGTGTTTTTCTCCTTTTTTGCAGTTCCACCAGGAGAATTTTCTGGTGGGTTCGCCTCTAACTGTCTCTGTGGAATTTGGAAGCTAAACATGCGCTCAGTTCCTTGCTCGGGGCACTCCTCCGCTCAAATTAAGCCCAATTTGGGCAGCTCGGGGGCTGGTGCGTCTCTTTCTCAGTTAGAAATGGCAACTAACATCATTGGCTCAGATCAAGGTGGTAGTAGTGGCGGTCACTCGGGTCACGCGGCCAGGTATTCATATTTCAGCCTGTGTCTGCCAATATGGATAGTCAATGTTGAGATAGAGTGTGAACAAACAAACAAACTCCGAGATAGAGTGAAACACGAAATATAAACTCCGACTCTGAAGATAATGTATGTTGAGTAAATTTATTGAAAAATAAAAAATAACCCCATCATTATCTTAGCTTCGTATAATCAAAAGAAAATGGACCGTTAAAACAGCTGGAAAGAGTGGTGCCTGAGAAATGGCTTCATACACTGAACCGACTTACACACCTCAGATTAAATCCATATTCACTACATATTAATGTGAATAAGGTGTTGTTTCTACCTATTTTGCCCCACAAAGCCATTTAATGAAAACAGCCATCAAGTTATAAAATTATATAGTGAGAATGACAACGCCCAATCAAAGTGTATGACATATTCCGGCCGGAGGATTATAACGTGCGCGGGGAGGTATTGATATTTCGGCGTGTGTGTGTCTGCGCATACCCATAGTCAAGCACCTACCATTCTGAAGAGCTATGGTGACACAAACAAACATGTGAAAGTAAGTTCCTGATAATCATTAAGCGTTATCTTAGAATAGAAATTGCAGCTTCATCCTCCTTCCAAAAAGCTAATGCCCGTGGCTATATATACACAGTGGTTGGAGAGACCATCTTCCATATATAACCCAAGATAGCTTTTGATTACTTATAGGCGCAGAAGCATAAGCAGAAGCAAGTTAGTATTATTATTTGGATCATCTAAGAGAGGAAGAATTAGAATACTCATGGGGTTGTTGAAGAGCAACTGCAACATGTGTTGCATTTTCGTTCTCATTTTGATGATGGGAATGTCATCTGTGAATGCTGCAGACATGAATGCTAATGCTACTGCCACGTTTATTGATGGCTTTTTGGTCCTACACAATCAAGCAAGAAATGCAGTGGGAGTTGGTCGTCTTCAATGGGATCGCAAACTTGCAAATTATGCACGCAATTATGCAAGACAGAGAAGGGGCGACTGTCTCCTACAACATTCGGACAGCTCCTTCGGGGAGAACATATTCTGGGGAAGCGGCCATGGTTGGACCCCTTCGTAGGCCGTTGCTGTGTGGATAGATGAGAAGAAGTGGTTTGACTATTCCAAGAATATTTTCACTGGACCTGATTGCACTCACTACACTCAGGTTGTATGGAGGACCACCGCCAAATTTGGATGTGCAAGGATTATATGCAACTCAGGCGATACTTTCATAACGTGCAATTATTATCCACCAGGGAACTACATAGCAGCCAGGCCTTACTGAAATTGAAATTAAAGGAATCCTGTAAATATACATATACATGAGGGTTACAATTATTTTTAATATAAATTTCTAAGTTATTTGAATTTTAATTGAAAAAGGAAAATATGAGAAAATGAGATTTTTCCCCCAAAAAAAAATATATTTTTGAAGTAATATTAATTTGAAAAAACAGTGATCCCCGATGGGGGTGATGAACAACGTTGATGGCGTTCCCGAGGGAACACGTGGGAACTCGTGGTGAGCGCGCGGCCATAGGTGCGAGGATCAGCCTCCCCATCCTCTCAACATAACATGTGTACGGGAGGGAGTGATGTTAACATTGTGAAACTTCATTTTCCCATGGGTCTCGCAGGTGGGGTCGCTCATTTGAGTTATATGGAGGGTGGCAAGGGATGTTGCTGGTCATTCCTTGTTTGGATGAGTTATGGTGTCTGTATTGTGAACCCTACATGGAGAGGAAGTTGATTCAGAGGCTTCCTCGTCTGGGAGAGGTGGCGGCCTCGCCGCTGGCATTCCCTCCCCTGCTTTCGAGTGAGCATAATTGTTAATTGCTTGATTTTTCTTCAACTCATATTTTTCGCAGATGATAAATTTCACGACCTCCTCGTTTGGTGTGAGCTTTTTGTATCTCTTTGGGTCGGGTCGTAAAACCTTCTTTCTAGAAAGGACACATAATTGTTACCTTCTTCGTCCCTTTCACGAGCTCTTGTGACGCTTGGTGGTGTTTGTCGAGTGGGTTTATTGATTTTTGGGAAGTGTGGCTAGTGAGGAGTCGTCTGAGGAAGTGGGACAGTGTTCTACATTTGGCAGGTGTTAATTTATGGTTCTTGGTGTTCAGTGTGGGCTAGTGGGTGGTGGTTACGCAGGGACAGGTGTTTTTCTCCTTTTTGGAAATTCCACCCCGAGAAGTTTCTGGTGGGTTAGCCTCTAACTGTCTCTGTGGAATTTGGTAGCTAAACATGCGCTCAGTTCCTTGCTCGGGGCACTCCTCTGCTCAAATTAAGCCCCATTCGGGTAGCTCAGGGGCTGGTGCGTCTCTTTCTCAATTATAAATGGCGACTAACATCGTTGGCTCAGATCAGGGTGGTAGTAGTGGCGGTCACTCGGGTCACGCGACCACGGGTGGTCGAGGTGGTGGTAGGGCGGGGAGTTCCGATCGTGCGGGGTCTACAGGTCGGGGTGGCAAGCGAGAGGGCTCGACGACGAGTCGTGAGAGGAGAGTCACACCCCTCCTAGTCAGCAGTGTGGTGGTTCGGTTAATCATGGCGGTTAGGGGCGACGAGGGATGACACATCATGGGGTTCGTGGGCAGCGACAAGGCTGTTGCGTAGAGCAGTGTCAAGATTTGATCTAATCTCTTCATGAATGCCTCAAAACCTTGGAGAGGGTGAGGTAGGAGGAACATGTTGAGCTAATTGCTACTCTAAAAAAAATGTACTACTTCCAATGCCATGTCTCGCAGTTTGTAGTGGTGGTATGGTGAGGCCAAAACTTGTTATCTGAAAAAGTAGAGAAGTTGGAGGCCATGATGGCCCATTTCGAGGAGCGCGTCCAATTTTCCTTCCGCCCTCCACCTCCTCCTGGAATAGCTTTAGACAACCCAACCTCCATCTCCTTCGATGATTAGCATGGTTACAGGTCTTTTATTTGTTCTGTTTTTTTACTGGTGTCTACGACTGCTTAAGTTGTGGATTGTGTCTCTTGTTGTTTTTCGGTTTCACTATCATATGATGATAGTGGTAGTGAGCAAACTTGGTAGAGGTGAGACTACCTGTGTTTTTCTATTGATGTACCTCTTTTTGGAAGAATGAATAGAATCTTTACATAATATATATATACTAAACTACTAAGAAACATAATTTATTTTAACATACTATGAATTATTTATATAGAGTTAATTTGGATTAATACTTTTGTCACTATCTTCTTATTAAATTAACTCAATTATATTAAAAAAAAACAACTAGATCTTTTCGTTGAAAGTTTATTTTGAAATAGAATCAAAACACAAACAAATAGTAAAATTAACTGATATGATTATTGTCTTCTTGATAAAAATTACTCATATCAAGAGTTTAAATTTCTTCCTCATTGATTGATATTTGTTTCTTGTATAAAAAACTAATAATACAATAAAATTCTTCATGTTACTTATTTGAGGAGATTTATCCGCTAAATTTTTGTTTTATAATTATATATTTGAATTAATATTAATTTCAATGAATTGTGACTAAACATAACTTATGTCAACATACTACTAATTATATGTAGTTAATTTGTATGAATACTTCTTTTTACTATTTTCACGTTAAATTTTATTGAATCTTATTGGAAAAACAAACAAAATTCTTTTTGCACAAAATTTGTTTTTAATAAAATAAAATTTATGTTTAATAAAACAATGAATTGATACAATGGTTGTGTTCCTATAAATATTACTCATGACAAGAATTTAAATTGCATTGATTTTTGTCTATTTTAGGAAAAATTAATGTCTCATTTATTAAGAGTCTTCCTATTTCCTTGAATGATCTTTGTATTCAATGTGCTTTGCAAACACACTTTTCCCTTTTTAATATTAAGGAAACTAAAAGTAATGGAAGGGGGAGACAAGTCATATTTATATGGGAAGGTATATAATTAATTTACTTTTTTATTTAAAATGTAGTTGTTATACCTAATCTTGAAAGCTAAGGTATTCAACTTAAAGTTATATGCCATCGTCAGAAGATATTCGAAAATAGTATTTGTTTGTTGTTTGGAAACGTAGTGTCAGGAACCGATTTACCGACAATGTTTATCTTCAATGAAATTGGCCTTTTTTAATGATCATGACAAGCTATCCGAACAAAAGTCAAATCCAATGTCTCATATTTTTTCCTGATCGAGAAAGAAACTTTTATTATTCTGGGCCAATTGGAATGTGGATCATAGTATAACTCCCCTGCATTAAGCATGAAAAGATACATTAGTGACTTTCAAAACTCTATTGTTAAATATGTCTTACATTTCCTCTCAATTTGTTATAAGAAAATAAATCCATTTAATAAACTCAATTCTTATTCTCTTAGGAGATCTTCAAAGATCATTGTAGGCTCCCTACACATAATAGTTATCCACTGACTGTGATACATTGAAACTTGGAAGTGCCTAACATTCTACAACAACTATCTCTTAGTCGATTCTACCTATTCCCTCAATAAATTGGTATTTTATTTTGAAAGCATCAAGTGTTGATTGAAGAGGAATTTAAAACTAGATTTTGGCCTCAGCCTAACACATTTACTCGCTAGAACCGAAGACTGTCAAAACTCCAAAATTTGAAGCACAAAATGGAACCTTAAATTATAATAGCTCTCGCACTTAACTTCCTTTTTTTGCATGTGAATGACGATGATGACTGAAAGCGCTAGCAAAATATGCTAGTCCACTTTAGATGTCGGGTCATCGAAACTCTTCGTTACAACAAAATTAGCCTGACAACGAATGGTATAGATCCGATAGAATCATTTCAAACTTCATGACACTTGATGCCTTCTTACCCATCTCTGGCAGTTGACACATGGGAATATCATAATCAGGCTTTATTAGAGTGTTGGAGTGTGAAGGGGTCGATATGAAATTAATAAATAACTTACGAGACTCGGTACACTCTTCATATCGGGGTTTCAAAGATTTGTGATCACATGTATATATAGCTCGAAGGATTATAGGTTGATAGACAAACTTTTGATGACAAAAATAATGATATTTGGTTGTTGACACACTTTTTTTGGAAGGCATAGATCAAAGTAAACTTCAATAGTAGCAATGTTTCCAAACTCGATGATCGAAAGCAGAATGACAATATAAAATTCTAACAAAAAATGCCAAACTCTAATAATATGGTTAGAATATTGAGAAGTAGATCACTCTGATAAATTTAGATGTTATAATTAAATAAATGTGAATATTGATAATGATTGAAAATATTAATGCAAATTAAAAATTCCAACATTTTTAAATAAATCGATAAGTATTTAAAATTTAAATATTTTATTGCATGGGACTATATATACATTTTCAAATAAAAATATAAGTATTTAAAATTTAAATATTTTATTCCATGGGACTATATATGTATATTATCTTCAACAACAAATAAATGTAAGTATACTAGTTTTCCTTTAATTTTTTTCGGTTTTCATTAATTTTGATAAAAAATAAAGTTCTCAAAATCATTTTAAATTTTATAGGTAAAAAATATTTTATGTTAATTAAACATTTTTTTTCAAGGAAAAATCGCAACTTTCTATTAATAAAAGAAAATTTACATAAGCATATGCACAAGTGCATTCAAGTGTTGTCCCTAAAGACCATTTGTATGTGCTAGAAGCACTCATGGTAGTCAAACTACCAAAAAAATAATAGTTACCTAGATAAACTGGTTTTTTTCTTTTTTACCTTTTTTCTTTTGAACTTTTTTCCATACCCCAAAACATGGAGTGGCCATAACGATTGCGAACTCTTTTCCTTCTAAAATTGTTGGCGCTTCCTTGTCAGTGTTCGGACTTTCAGAAGCATGCATTCTTTTTAATACACCTGACATTTGGCCACTTCCCTTTCTCTCATAGTGATTGCTAGGAATGTGAATTACTGCTAAGTCATTGAGTTCCTATGTATGTATGGTTGGGCCCTTTTTTTCTTCGTCTACCTCCTTCATTTGGGGATCTTTTTGGTTTTGTTTGGTTTTGTGCCTATGGTTGTTGTTTTCTCTCGTCCATTTCTTCATCTTCATATCATAAGAGTGTGGTTTAGGAAATTTCCATCATTTTGGCTTTTGAGGTCTTTTTTTTGTTCTTTTCTTCGCTTGTGGACATGTAGTGTGCAAGTGCCCTTTTCTGATGGAAAATCTGACACTTGGAAGAAATATTTTTGAATTCTAACCATTGGGTCCATTTAAAATCCTGGTGAGTAATATGGACACGATATGGAAGGAATTTTCTTAAGTTTATCTCCACACATATGCGGGAAAAAGTAAATATTCCTTTATCCATTATTTCTCGATCCATATTTAGGAATCTTCCCAGTGAATTTCCAATGCCTTCTAAGACTTGGTGGTGCCAAAAAGGAAGAGGGAGATTATGTAACCTTACCCATACTAGCATTTTCGTAACCACCATTGGATTCTCATCAAAACCGGGAAATTATGGAGTTACAAAGAGGCCTTCCCTTCCCAAAACCATGGTCCTTCAGTAGTGACAAAATCCAAGTTTGTCTGATTGTCAAACTGTACCACGAAAAATCCCTTCGTGCACAGGTAAATATCACATTTTTTTGTCAGTTGATGTAGATCCATATATGGAAATCTTCATATTTGGGCCAGAAACCATTAAATCGGCATATGATAGCTTTTGTCTTTAGCAGAGAGAAAATACCACTCACCTCCGACAATTTTATTGTAAGATCTGGAGCTTTCTCCATCTTCGCAACAAGGTAAGGACCTGGAATTTTCAGATTTGGGGATTTTTTTTTTTCTGATGTGCTTTCTTTCCCTCTCAATGTGTCCTTAAACGAAACTGGGCTCTAGTCAGTCGAAGAAGATCGAGTTGGAATGCTTGCTCCTAGGGGTCTTCCTTGCAATATTAATTTTAGTATCACAGTTGAGTTCCTTTGAATGCCATAATCTTCTAGATGCATGCCATCATGCAACAACTTTCCTTCAAAAAGCAGGCTTTGTATTGATGTTGGAATACCTAATGTGTTTTTCACACAATGCTTCAGATCTTGTATTAATTGTGTTCTTCGTACACCTAGCGTGATCGATTTCCTACTGAGGGATCGATATATATTGTTGTATTTTATAAGTTTTAACAACAAATAAACGTTTATATAAGTGTACTAGTTTTCCTTTAATTTTTTTGGCTTTCATTAATTTTGATAAAAAATAGAGTTCTCGAGATCATTTTGAAATTTCATATGTATAAAATATTGCACGCTAGATAAACCAATACAAATGTGGATTCTAATTATTAATTAAATACTGCTAATTTTGAATGAGATATCATTTCATTAAAATAATCACATTAGGCGATTCATTAAAAATGTGATTTACAAAATGTGAAACCTACTTACTAATCAATTTCTTATGACGTTTTCATTAAAAATTAGACAGGTAATTTACTACCCTTTTTAAAATAATTGATTTTTTATAATTGTATAAACTTAAAATAAAATTGTTTATTTTATTTTATTAATTTCATTTTTTAAAATAAAAGTACATATTATATTTAGAAAATTCAATATTTTTAATTTTCTATTGATTAAGTAGAGAGATTTAATTATTTGTCAAACTAAAATATTTGATTTTAAAAAATTAAATTTTTTTGGAACATCACTCATTTTCCACCTCTCCGTCACTTTAATTTGTATTTGACTTGCATGATCCACTAGATTCCTAAGCTTGTCTATGCCTAGCTATCCACTTATGCTATTTGTATCAAACATGCAATCATTTAGTCTTCCATTTTTCTTCAATGATTAGATAGTATCATTTTAGTTGAGTTCATAATTTGTGACACTCTAATTGTGATCTATCATTGTGGTATCGTTCGATTGAAATTAGCCACACACTAAAGAATGAATCTAGTAGCCTACAAATCCTAGCTAACACTTCAAGTAATAAAAGAAATGAGAATAGAGGGAGGTTAGAAGCATGGTCGATGTGAGGTATTTGCTTCTTTTTCTTTGTTTAGTTATTGTTGTTCAAGTTCATCTTCCACAATTTTTGTATTAGAATTAGTCCAATGAGTGGGGAAGGGTTTCTTAAGATCAATATTTCCATATTATTTGTTCCCTTTCTCTACATAAACTCACTCATCCCAAAGGTCATCATGGAAAGAATAAATTTGGGTTCTTTTGATTTCTTATTTTCTACCATCTAAATGACAAATTTGCGACCTCCAAATGACACACCTATCAATAAATCCAATTTCTTTATATTTCCTATTTTCCATCATGATGGCTAGCAAGGTTTTGGTGTATTAGTAAAACAACATAGCTCTGAAATCCTTGGTGTCCCATGACCTAGAGAAGTGGGAATCCTCTACCCACCTTTGGAATTCTACCCTTATATACTCAGAGGAGGTTTGGTGATAATTTTGCATTAGCAAATTAGCCATGTCTTCCACACTGCCCTCCATTTCTGAAGCTAGAATCTATCAAAAATGGTGTTGCGCTTAAATGGTTTCACTCTCTACTGTTTTCCCCGAAAACAGGAAGAGGCGCGCCTTGAAGAATGAGTGTGACCTTTGCATCTTCTAAGTGAATTTTTGCAACTTGATTATGGGACTTTAGGCTCTGACATTATGGATTTCCTTACTATGAGCATTGCCTCTAAATGGTTTCCCTCTCTATTGCTTTTCCCTAAAGATAGGAAGAGGCACGCGCTATAGAATTGGTGTAACCTTTGCCTCGCCTAAGTGAATTTTTTGCAACTTGATAATGGAACTTTAGGCTTTGACATTATGTATTTCCCTACTACTAGTGTTCCAATCAATTGATTACTCCAAACCTACACCATGCTCCTCAATGAGTGGGCCACATTTAATCAACAATACCACTATGAGAGTATGCTTTCTAGTGTAGCTCGAATGTAATAGGGTGACGGATAAAAGGATCACATTCAACAATACCAATAGGAGTAATAGGGTGACGAATAAAAGGATCACAATCAACAACACCAGTAGGAGAATATGCGTGCTAAAGTAACTGGAATGTAATAGGGTGATTGATAAAAGGATCACTATAGAAATGCATAGAGCTTGAGGAGTCTTGAGCAATAATTGAGATTTTGTATGCTTTAAGTGACCACCTTTCATTGAAATCATTATGCCTCACTCATAATAACACTTAGTGTGCTTTATATTCACTACCTAAAAAGTTTTAACCAAAAACTCACTTTTAATATCTTTCCTCCCCATTTTTACCTCCACCTTATATATCTACTACACCAGAACTCAAAACTATGCTTTTAAACATATTGCATATACTACACCAAAACCCAAAACTATTGCCGGTTTCATTTTTTACCATTGCAACATTTTTCCATTTTAATCATATAACATAATTTTACAATTATTGAAAAGTAATCAGGTTAGTGTGCATTTTTTATTTTTGAAATTGTTTATCCTACGATATTCAAAACTTATTATCCTGAACACCTTGGAGCTTTTAATTAAAAATTACCGTCACCATGGCACGTACCAACATTGATCTTTTTTATAATTGATGTTGCCGGCGGTGCACCAACTGGCACAATTTCCATTGATGTAAATCTGTTGAAAATATTAATGTGAACAACGTGTATGTCGGTTGGTTAGTTTTTGTTTGGTCGAAGCTTTACTGAAATTGAATATCGCTCATTGTGTTGTCCAATAATGTGGCGGAGGATGATGACGTACGCGGCAAGGTATTCATATTTCAGCCTGTGTATGACAATATGGATAGTCAATGTTGAGATAGAGTGTGAACCAACAAACAAACTCCGAGATAGAGTGAAACACGAAATATAAACTCCGACTCTGAAGATGATGTATGTTGAGTAAATTTATTGAAAAATTAAAAATAACCCCATGATTATCTTAGCTTTGTATAAACAAAAGAAAATGGACCGTTAAAATAATGAAAAGAGTGGCGCCTTAGGAATTGGTCATACTTTGAACCGACTTACACAATTTCTAGTGATATAAATCTGTATATATTCACGGCATATTAATGTGAATAACGTGTTAAGCTTCGTCTTATTTTTACTGGCGGAAACTTTGCTTAGTAATGAAAATGAACATCGAAGTTATAAAATTTGATAGCGGAGAATGACAACGTGCCTGGGCGGGTATAGATATATTCCGGCGGAGGATTATAACGTGCGCGGGCAGGTATTGATATTTCGGTGTGTGTGTGTCTGCGCATACCCATAGTCAAGCACCTACCAATCTGAAGAGCTATGGTGAAATAGATAGAGTAAGACACAAACAAACATGTGAAAGTAAGTTCCTGATAATCATTAAGCATTATCTTAGAATAGAAATTTCAGCTTCATCCTCCTTCCGAAAAGCTAATGCCCATGGCTATATATACACAGTGGTTGGAGAGACCATCTTCCATATATAACCCAGGATAGCTTTTGATTACTTATATGCGCAGAAGCAGAAGCAGAAGCAAGTTAGTATTATTATTGGGATCATCTAAGAGAGGAAGAATTAGAATACTCATGGGGTTGTTGAAGAGCAACTGCAACATGTGTTGCATTTTCGTTCTCATTTTGATGATGGGAATGTCATCTGTGAATGCTGCAGACATGAATGCTAATGCTACTGCCGCGTTTATTGATGGCTTTTTGGTCCTACACAATCAAGCAAGAAATGCAGTGGGAGTTGGTCCTCTTCAATGGGATCGCAAACTTGCAAATTATGCACGCAATTATGCAAGACAGAGAAGGGGCCACTGTCTCCTACAACATTCGGACAGCTCCTTCGGGGAGAACATATTCTGGGGAAGCGGCCATGGTTGGACCCCTTCGCAGGCCGTGGCTGCGTGGATAGATGAGAAGACGTGGTTTGACTATTCCAAGAATATTTGCACTGGACCTGATTGCACTCACTACACTCAGGTTGTATGGAGGACCACCGCCAAAGTTGGATGTGCCAAGATTATATGCAACTCAGGCGATACTTTCATAACGTGCAATTATTATCCACCAGGGAACTACGTAGCAGCCAGGCCTGACTGAAATTGAAATTAAAGGAATCTTGTAAATATACATATGAACACCAACTCTCTCAACGCTACTATTCCGATTTCTCTCCATATTCATTCATTCTTTGATAAGTAAATTTCACAATATAAATATTCTTATTCTTTGATAAGTAAATTTCACAACAATGGCACGTATATATTTCATATTCCTTAAATGAAATAGCTTTTTAAATGATGGTCATTAATACAATTTCTCATATTTCAATTTTATAGTCATAATTTCTATAAATTTATTATTTAAATGTTAACATAAACTTAAACACTAAATAAAACAATTTTAAAAATTATGTTACAAATGAAAAGATGACAAAATTTGATCATTTTTCGACTTTGAAAACTCATATATATAATATGTTATGTGAAACTAACATAATCAATGTATCATAATAAATTTCATATATAATTTTATTATGATTTAATAATTTTTTCATTTATTCTATTTTAAATAAATAAATATGTTTTGAAGTATTTATATAACAATAAATAAAGCAAAATTAAATCATTTATCAATTTAATAAAGAAAATAAGTTTTTTATTAATATTTTATTTAATTATATATTTGAGTTAATATCAATTTAAATAAAGATTCGCTGGCAATAGTCATGTTATGAAGTATTATGTAAATGGCTTGCTAGCATTAAGATTCAAATTCTTCATCAGTCAACCAAATAAAAAATCAAATTCATTAAGCATAAATTATGTTAACATAATTTGAATTAGATTCACATGGGGAGTCATCCATGTGATTCAGGGATTCATCCAGCGTGTGATTTCACGCGATACTTAACTCATAATTCGCCATTTATTAATAATCTTCACCTGGATCTTTATCCGGTCTACACCGTGGCAACCGGGAGCTGGTATATATGTACATGTTTTTCCTTTCCCTGAGATTCGACTTGTGCACTGCTCGGCATGCAGTTTGCTGCGCCGGTATTATGATATAATAATGGTGTTTGTAATTATAATTTCTTTTGGCCTATGGAGGACATGCGTGTACTGAGTTTGTTTTCTTTCCACTGTCTAGTGGAAGGGTTTTAGCCTATCGAAATGTTATTTTCATTCTTACTTGCTAAAAGAAGATACAAGTATAATCTTTCATTTTACGTTCGTTACTTATTTTAATTTGAATTATTCGACTGTAGAGTATGGGGATACCTATGATGTCTAAGCTAGGAAGGGGACCGACTGCTCTCGTTTTAGTACCGGAAATATGATTTAAACCCCTGTCTCCAATTTTTAATGGTTATTGTGTGCATGGCAAAGTTGGTCGAATACCCAAAATTGGACAATCGGTTTCTTATGAACTTCTTTTTATGCACTAATACAGCTATGCCTCAGAAGACTAATTTACTTTTGTAGAAATATTTCGCGCTACAATGTACATGTCATTATCTTAATCCAGTGAATTTGCTAGTTAAGATTTAACATGGAAACACTTCCTAGATTCTATGTTGCCTTCCTATTAAGTGTCTCCCTATGTTGTATGAGAATTTTATAGAGTATTTACACAACCATATATGTGGAATTGTAATTTTCGTTTAATTTAATTAGTTAACGCATGTAGGGAACAAGACACCCTTTGGTTTCCCTTCTGGAGCGCGGTTAAACCCCTCAGGCAGGTACAATACACTATCTAGTTTAACCTTTATGACAGTAATCCTCTAGGAAGACACGTTTCTAGACAGTTGTTAACTTTCATTACTATGAAATAACATGTTGTTATGTTAATCCTATGGTATACTATTGCACCAGTTGCATTATGCACACACAATACTCGCAGTTTCAGAATTGAAATAAAGAAAGATAGTAATTGATTTATATACATATACAGGAAATACTTATATGTTTTTAACCAAACAATTTTGTAACCTTAGCCGGTCCTCTAAACAATGAGAAGGGCGATGACATCCTCTTCTCCCCGTCGAGCTCTTGCTCTGAACAGTTCACACAGTTGTTTCACGGGTTTCTTATAGGGCACGGGACCATCGTCCTGCCACTAATAACTAGAGGTTCAGAATCTCCACTGCTTCAAGACCAGCTCGGGAGCATTCCCACTGGCGGCGTCCTGCATGTCACAGATCTCTTTCTGTGTTTTTCCTCTCTAGTATCTTTTCAGACTTTGAAATCATTTTCTAGCCAACCCTCCTCTCTGTAGATTCTCCTTTAAATCTCAAGAGGTGGTTGAACCTATTACAACTGTCTCAACTGCCAAGGCCGAAATTCGTTACCATATAACTCTATTTCTTTTCTTTCAAAGAAATAATCATCAAAACTCATTCATATAAACAAAGTAATCATAAGGTGAAGCATTCATAAATTATTCTAATTATTATAAGTTCCCTAACCAAGTTCATAAGAGAAATAAAAAGCTACCACAATAATTTTAACAACTGGTAAAGTATTAAAAAACAATTGGTAAACCAGTAATCATAAGGTATCCTAGAAAACAGTTTTTACAGAAAAAACAAATGCTACAACAATGTTTACAGTCAACATGTCCTGACATGCAATAGATCATGACAAAAGTCCAAAAAAGAGGAAGAAGACCTGTCATCAGGCTAGCTGTCGGTGTGTGGAGGAGGAGTCTCTTCCATAATTGGACAACTGTAGTCATCCTCCAAATAATCTTCACCTCCCTTGGAATGCTGAGCAGAGTTCTTAGAAGAGGAAGAAGAGCTGTTGTCCTTCAATTTCTTGTCCATGTGCACAGAGCTTCTGCTGCCAGTGCCCTCGCTGCTGGAGGTTTGCGAGTTTGATTTGACTGGGAGGGCTGCAGTTTTTCAGGTGTCCTGCAGAGGCTTAACAAAAGCGAAATCTCTGTGCTGCACCTCTTGAAACACAATAGAAATGGTAGCAGTAATTCTCGGTCTGTCCATGGCACTATTAAAGTGGAATTGAGATTCATTGCTTGCCAGAGGTTGGAAGCTGCAGGTATCATGGATGGATAGGGGCGATTGAGAGCCGACACCCCTGCCACCATCACCCCTTCTACACCTCATGCGATGCTGATGTGTCATACTGGGGCTAAAGGCCGAGAAGGAATGCCAAGAGGCTGAACTAGGAGACGAAGAGGTCAAGTGAGAAGACAGGGAGGCTGAGTGAGAAGACAAAGAGGGTTGACCAGAGGGAAAATGTGGAGGAGAGGGATGAGAGCGCTTTAGATGGACACAATGACTAGACTCGGGTGGAGGCGAAAGCCGCAGGAAGGCTTTAGGCGAAGACGGAGAGTGAAGAGCAGGAGGAAGAACGGCTTGCTGAGCCAAAGGAGGGCCAGCTGCTTTGGTAGACAGGAAGGCGAGCTGAAGACAAAGATGGAGCGAAGAGATGGAGATCACTAGCCGAGAGTGGTTGAAGGACGAAACCAGGGAATGCTAAGCATAATTAACATTGCTGGAGATGGGACGCGTCTCCATTGAAGACATCGTCGAGTAGGTTGTAGAGTAAAGACGAAGCGAGTGAGCGATGAATGCGGAACACTTCACCCGAGGGCCTTTAAGGCTATGGTAACACGCTCAGGAGTGGGCAGGTGGCCTGGCCACGTGTCGCTCTTGAGGCCAGCCACCGTATAAAACTTAACGTTCACCTGCATCCAGGTATTGAACAATTTAATATTCCTTTCATGAAGTCATTGATATTAGTAGAAGAGTTCCAAAATTCTTTGAGGATTCAACATTCAATTATATTATTTAATAACATCAAGGAACATCATAGCATTTTCTAACTAATTTGTGTCTGGACTCTAGAAAAGGAAATAAATTAGTTTGTGACTCTAAGATTTTTTTTTGGAAGATCATTCCAAAAATATCACTTTTGTAAGAGAGAAACTACAAATAATAGTAACAACGATATGGAGACTCTAGAAATAATTTAACACAGAGTTCTGTTGTATCAACCCATGAAAATAAATTTTGTCTCTAAGGTATGACTGAGAAATAATGTCTTTTTTCCTACATAATATATAGTTTTTACATGCTTTGAAGCTGCCATGCTAATAGGAACTCAACATGCTACTAAGAATTTTCTAAGGTGCATCTATGCCTACATTTTTTTTACAACATTAATGACATTGCTTTGTAGATATTACTATTTTGTTTAAAAGACTCCAACTCACAACTTAGTGATTGACTGAAGATTTTGCGTGTTGTTCATTGTGTTCCTTCTATAGAAGATTGTGACATAAAAGATCAATATTTATTTTCTTCTTTCACTGTCAAATAGTAATTCCAATTGATAAACTAGCACAACCACACATACAAAAATCTAACTTTCCACTCCATATGATTTGGATACATAAGTTCACAAAGGCATCTATCCTTCCCACCAAAAACAAAAAAAACTCAAAATTTTGTCCTATAACCTTTCTCAATGGCTCTTTCGTTTTTTTCCAAGTTCTCCTTAGGATGGCGAAGATCATTATATTACCACCTTTCAGACATTTCGTCATTGAAAACCTTGTAAGGGTTGTAATTTTTTTTATAAAAAACATCTCCTCCCTTTTACTCAAGAGGAATATACATCTATCTCTTAAAGGACAAATCCTTTTATTCTAGGATGTAAAATAAACTATCTAAAATTGTTTGGAATGTATTATGTAATGCATGTTGTAAGCTAATCATTCCTAACCCTAATATAGGGATTTTATCAACAACGACATTCAAGTCAACATTCCTAATTCACTTCCACAGGAAATCCAGGAGTACTAAGTAACAAAAACCTTCATTGGATTTTGATTTGTATTTGCTACCTTATTTTCTTTGAGCTACCTTATATTTTTCCTTAGATTGAGTAAACTTCTACAAGTTTGATACTTATTGTGCATAAACCTTGCTAGAAATGGCCTCAATGGTACTATACTGTATTCAACCTCAAACAGGATTGGCCTCATAGATTGGTAATCTTGCCTAATTTAGGTTATTCTATTTAAGATGTGTTATTTGAGAATGTGTCCTAACAATGTATAAGGTGAAGTGCATAAAGTTGAAACACAATCAACTTCCACATCAGATGCGAGATATATTTGGAAAAAATTCCAGCTACTACACTCTATAGTATTTTCTCAATAGATTACAAAATCTATCATTGTTTTTAAAGTATATTGTAGTTTGTAGTTAACCTTAATATTTTATAATAATTTCATAAAATATTCCAGATCTAACTAGGTGAATGTTTTTATTCCTGAGTATTCCTTGGAAATGACAAAGACCAAGGGGAATACTATATCATTTTTCAAAAACAAAATTTTGGTGTTGCTTCAGATAGGAAATAGTTTCAATATAGATGGTGATTGTTTAATTTTTGAATTATGTATTAGGAGATTTTAGTATTCATTATAAAAACACATTTTTCTATGCCATTCTTTTGTGTATGTTAAAAGTCACAAATATTGGGGAACTATCTGTGATTATGATGGAGTAAGTTTTGTGACATTTTTGTTTATAATTTTTTCTTCGATTTTTGTTTATGTGTGCACCCTTTGATGCAACATATTCCAATATGGATTATGACATCAATTGTATGCATGCATCAAATTTAAAGCTTTATTGCACTCTATCAAGGCTACCACCTATGTATTGTTTCGAAATGGTTAATTTCATGAAATAAAATTAATGTTAGTTTATTTGTAAGTTCACGAAATTCTATTATAAAAAAATTATTCCATTATTCTTAGGATCTTAGTTCAAATACTAAACCTTTTTGTATCATTATCCCATTTTTTTGATAACAAGGAAAATGTTTAGGTAGATTCTTATTTCTTTTCTTATTTTCTATTGAAATACTAGAAATATATTATGATTCTTCCACAATATTATTTAGTAACTATTGGATGTTTTGAGTATCCTCGCTATCTACCCTATACCGATACAACACTATGCACCATAAATATAAACCTGAAACATATAAACCTACTCAAGAAACCCAATTAATGCACTGAAAAAGATCAATGCATTAATCCATAATAGGATTAATGCACTATAATACCTCAATTAATCAATACTTGAACACTATTCATTTTATAATTTTTCAAAATGTCAATATTTTTCAATCAAAGTTTATATGTATATACATTTATATGCATTCATGTTTCATTGAGTACTAAATTAGAATTTGAAGAATCGTTTCCTTTTTTTATGAATATAAACAAATATTTCAAATTTTTATAATTATAATACATATTATTTCTTTATCTAATGCTCGATCCTGCTTATAGAAATTATCAGATAAATTATGATTTTTTAATAGAAAGGAAATTTCTATCCTATAAGGGTACAAGCATCTCAACATATTTACTATAAATTTCAGCACATTAACAATTTATATGATCTACAAATGCAACTACTAATGCCATTGTTGTTATATACAGAAAACTCTTAGTTTTTTTGTTTGGAAAGGTAATGCTGGTGAGATAATTAACCAACAAAGTTTATCTTCTCAACGAAATAGACCTTCTATAATGAACACGACATGTTATCCAACCATAATTCAAATCCAAACTCTCATTTTCCTAATGAGCGTAGCATTTTTTTAATATTTTGGGCCAATTGAAATTAAAATCATAGTATAACCCCCACATTAAGCATGAAAATATATTTTAGTGGCTTTCAAAACTCTATAAAATAGTATGTCTTACAGACAATGTTTCTGTGTTTCTCAAATTATTATAAGAAAATAAACCTATTTAGCAAAGTGAGTCATTATTCTCTTAGGAGATAATCAAAGACCATTATAGGTTCCCTACACATAATAGTTATTTACTTACTGTGATACATTTAAACTTGGGAGTGCCTAACATTCTACAACATTTATCTCTTAGTCAAATTTACCCGTCCCTTCCACATATTGATATTTTATTTTGAAAGCAAGTGTTGATTGATGAGGAATTTAAAACTAGATTTTGGACCCAACCTAACACATATTCTTGATAGAACTTAAAATAGTAAGAACTCCAAAATTTGAAGCACCTAATGGAACCTTAAATTATAGTAGCTCTAGCAATTATCTTGTTTTCGTTGCATGTGATTGATCACAATCACTGAAAGCGCTAGCAAAAGATGCTAGTCCATTATGTCGTATCATTGAAACTCTCTATTACGATACAATTTAGCCCAACAACATATGTTCCAGATCCGATAGAATAATTTCAAAATTCACGACACTTGATGACTTATTTCCCATCTATGGTAGTCAACACATGGGAATATCAAAATAGGGGTTTATTAGAGTGTTGGAGTGTGAAGGGTCTGATATCATTTTAACTAATAACTTGCAAGACCCCGCACACTTCTAATATCAGGTTTTCGAAGATTTGCGATCACATGGCTATTTAGATTGAAGGATGATAGATTGATAAAAATACTTTTGATGATAGAGATAGTGATGTCTCGTTGCTCACAAATTTTTTTTAGAAGACATAGATCAAAGAAAACTTCACTTGTAACAATGTTTCCAAACTCAATGGACAAAAGAAAAATGACTATAACTTCTAAAGAAAAAAGCCAAACTTTAATAATATGGTTAACATATTCAAGAATTAAACCACTTTGATAAATTTAAAAGTCATAATTAAGTAAAAGTGGATATTGACAATGATTAAAAAAATTAATGCAAATTGAAAACAAGTTTTTTAAATTTAAATATTATATTCCATATATATAATGTTGTATTTTATACGTTTTAATAACAAATAAATGTTTATATAAGTGTACTAGTTTTCCTTTAAATTTTTAATGCTTTCATTAATTTTTTAATGCTTTCATTAATTTTGATAAAATTAAAGTTATCCAAATCGTTTTGAAATTCATATATAAAACCATTGTATACTGAATAAACATTTATAAATTTGAATTCTAATAATTAATAAAATATATTTTTGTAATAAACATTTATAAATTTGAATCCTAATAATTAATAAAATATGGTTTCATACTTTTATTTTAATTATGATTGAGATATATTTTTATTAAAAAATATGTTAGGTGATTCATTAAATAATGTGATTTATAAAATGTGTAATTTGAAGTGAATTTTAATTATTAATAAATTTATTATAATATTTTATTTAATTAGATAGGTAATTTAATACCCTTTATAAAATAATTAATATTTTGTGATTGTCCAAACTTTATTAAAAAATGTATAATTTTTTTTTCCACCTCTCTATCACTTTAATTTATATTGGACTAGCATGATCCACTAGATTCCTAAGCTAGTCTATGCATATCTATCCAATTATGCTATTTGTATCAAACATGTTATTATCTAATGTTCCTTTCGTGTTCAATGCTTAGACAGTATAATTTAGTTTAGTTCATTATAAATGTGACACTCTATTTGTGATCTCTCATAGTGGTATTATTGGATTGAGGTTAGCCACACACTAAATAGAGAATCTAGTAGCCTCCAAGGCCTAGCTAAAATGCCAGTGATTAATAGAAATGGGAAAAAAGGGAAGGTTACAAGGAGCATTGTTGATGTGAGGTCTTTGATTCTTTGTATTTTTTACTTATTGTTGTTCAAGTTCATCTTCCGCAATCTTTAGATTAGAATTAGTCCTGTGAGTGGCTAAGGGTTCTTTAAGATCAATTTTTTCCTATTATTTGTTGCTTTTATATACATAAACTCACTCATCCCAAAGGCCACCATGGAAAGAATAAATTTGTATACTTTCGATTTCTTATTTTCTACCATCCAAACAAATTTGTGACCTTCAAATAGCACACTTATCAATAAATTCTACTTCTTTCTATTTCTTCTTTTCCATCATGATGAAAACCAAGGTTTTTGTGAATTAGTAAAACAACATGGCCGTGAAATCCATGGTGTCCAATGACCTAGAGAAGTGGGAATTTTTTACCCATTTTTGGAATTCTACCGTTATATACTCAGAGGAGGTTTGTTGATAATTTTGCATTACCAAATTAGCCACATCTTCCACACTATATTACATTTCACCATCTCAGCCATATCATAGAAAAACTTTCTAAAAGATCTCTCTTCCTCAGACATCAACTCTTCTCCTTCTTCATGTGACATGAATGATGGAGATTTTAGAGTTTGTGACCTCCTTGAACCAATTTGAGGGTTTGGTTCTTCAAGCACTCCTTCTCCTATTCTCAATTTAGACCTTGTAATCATTCAAGAAAAAACTTGCAAAACAAATTGAAACCTTCAAAACAACCATGCTCTGATACCAAACTGATATGAAATTAAAAATGAAGGTTTCTTGTAAGATTTTGCAAACTAGTTTATGTCTTATGGGAAGTGGATCGAAATTGAAAAAGCACATAAAATTAGTAAACTTAGTTAAGTTTTGTAGATTTGAACAGTGAAAAATAGACATCATGCCTCATAAAAAACTTAAATTTAATGATGGATTTCACCCCTCCTGGGCTACATATTTTGTTCCAGCTTGCAATGTTGGACCTTTAAATTATATGCTCAAATGTCAAATTACATCAACATACAATGCTCAAATGGAAAAAATAACACTGTCATGTTGTCCAGAACACCCAAAAATCCCTGTGTAGGCTCTTCGTAGGCTCAAAAAAGATGAAAAATGGCCAAGTTAGGCCTCCTTCTTCATTTCCCTACTATTTGTTATGCAAAATCGACATTTTTTCGAAACTGGAAATGAATTATGTCTTTAGTAGATATGCAAGGGGAAACATTCTCGTGGTTTTGGCGATAATTCCACCAATTATGGTGCAAAATTTCGGATGATTAGTTTTACACGGGGCCCTTATTTCTCTCCTTGCCAGTCGGTCGTATGACCCCATATGACTAGGGAGTGCAGACTAGAGGCAACACACCCCGCCGACCTCGCTCCAGGTCATATTACCATTAAAAGGACTGCAGTAAGGGTGTCATGCCGCTGCGCCTCTGGTGGTTTTAGTCGTTGGTTATGTGGTGACCATAAGGCCCGAGGTTAGGGAAAATGTGCCATACCCGACTCCACTTTCGCCCATAAGCATGTGCTATATCATATAACCACGGACTGGGCCGGTCGCACGAGCCCAACGACCCGAACCTCCCCCCAATGTGGCAATCATAACCCATTATAAAAAATTGTTAGCCCATTATATAACAACAAACAATATAGCACGACGATAAAGAGGACAATTAGTTATCCAGAGGTCACAGGGTCGAACCTCGGGGAGGCCAGTTGCTCCATAGACCAAAATTTCGGTGCCAACTGTTATGGCATGTGGCAGCCTTCCCTTGGGCCACATGGTGGCCTATCCTTTCCCAACCACAACTACCATAACCAATGGAAAATCACCAGTTCTCTTGTTCTTATTGGCCCATATGTCAACCATACTAGACAATCAACTTGCTGACGTCAGTGTCATGTCAACGTACAGTCTGCCCAGTCATCTTCCGATCCAACCTTACAAGTTCACTTTTTAACTGTTTGTCAAAAACTTCAGAACGTGATAAATTTCTCATACAATGTCAAATTATGATGATTCAACTATCGTTGGAATCAGAACGACAATATCTAAGATTTGGAATTATTTTCAGGAGAATTTGAGTACTTTTAGTTTTGAGCATATTTTTGATCCTGTGGATCACATACTTTTAATAATGGTGATTTATGTGATGGAGACATATTATACTTTCCTTATGCATTCTCAAGCTCGGGGTGCATGGTGGTGACAGAAGGTTCTCGATATTGTTGGATCACCTGCTACCATGGTGCTAGATGGGATGACCGTGCATGGTTCTAGATCCCGAGGTGATCAAGCGTTAATCTAGGCCATAATTGAGGTAAAGGAAATGCCTCCATGGATATTTTGTGACAATTTGAAAAATAACATTTATAATTTGACTAGTGCAAAAAATTCTATACCCATTCAACATGCTCCTATTAATCGACTCTCTAGTTCTGTGATCTCCAGGTATTTTAATTCTACCTACATAAAAAAACCACTCACGTTAAAGCAACTCATACTATTCAAGCCCTTGTTTTAGGAAATGACATTTTCTGGGAGAGGGTTTTGAGTTTACATAAACAAGCTCTAATTGGCAGGTGGAAATTTAGCGAGATTAAGGATTGTGAGATGCATGGGTGGTTATATGATCATTGGGAGCCTATTCTCCAATATAGACCAAAGGTTAGCATGCTATTGAATATTTGGTATTTTTTTCACTTAGGATAAAAGGATCACTTGGATCCTAGTTGAAGTGGACTACTCAAGTTGTTTTTTGGGTGCGATTTATTTAGAATGGGGCAAACAAATATTTCTCCAAAGGATCAAATACTGCGAGATATCCTTTCGACGTTTGATGTGCCATGGGATTGGTCACTTGATTGCAAGTTGTCATCGTCGATTTTGGGCTCTGAAGCATTATCATGATTCGATGAATGGATTGTTTATGCATAGTTAGGAGGTTTTCATAAATACATATCTTAATTCGAATGAGGTGTCCACTCTAAAACACTCAGCCTCTCTTGGTATGGATCATCGCTCTAATATTTGTTTATCATATGAATCTCCACATGATTCTTGTTTCGTCGATGTGGGGAAGAATGTTGTTGGCGGTAATTTGGGGGATATTTCAAAGCTTCCTAGTTCTTCATTTAATAATCCTTCTACCTGGATAGGAAATTCAGGGGTGTCTACCCTTTATAAATCTCTTCCCAATTTGAATAATTGTACATTTGAGCTCGCTACATCGGTATCCAATTTTCGTCAGTTGGACTTGGTTTCGATCAACAAGGGTGAATTATCGGTTTCCTCTCGAGGCCCTAAGACTCTAGTCATCAGATTTAAATAATGGAAAAACTATTATAACAAACATTACAAATGGATAAATTTTTGAAAACTTAGAAAATATCTAGAAGTTTGGAAGTATTTCATGTAATAGCACAATTGATTTTAATTACACACATCATGTGTTCACTTTATAAACATTTTCTTTAGATTTACTCATTTTTTACATTTTATAAGAGTTAGGTGTTTTTGAAATGGATATGAAAGAATACCGTTAAAATGAAGTAAATTCCAGCTAATTTAATATATAATTACTAAAATTATTGTATTGTGGAGAAATATTATAAAATTTAACATACCTATTTGGTGTTTCACCAAAGAAACTATATAATATATGGTTAAAAATAATATAACTATGTAAACAAATAAACACACACAAATAAACAAATATTCTCTTTAAAAAAAGAAACTACAAAAAAAAAAACATTATTTACTCATAGACTTTGTAAAAATGAGTTCAAGTATTTATCCTAAAAGTAAAAACAAGATGAAAAAAATTTGAAAAAAAAAGTGTGCATGAATATTTATCAATTGTGAATTAGGTATTAACCCTATTTTAACGCTCACTATATTCACGCGCAAAAGAGTGGTCGATATATATATATATATATATAATACAAATTTTCATAGACTTACAAATTTTAAAGAGAAAATACAATTGAAAGATTATTTTCCATTACTTTTTAGCGTTTTCCCATTTTTTGTGGTTCCTTTTTATATCTATTCCTATTTCTAATTCACTAATAAAACTTCAATTTTCTCCATAAATAAAACGACATAAAATAAGTTTGTAGCATATTACAAAAGAAATGTTTTATATTAATGATAATCTTGTCTATTTCAAGACAAGCCTTATGCAGTTCTAATTTAATTGTCAACAATTATTAGGTAGATGGAAGAGATTTAACATCCATTAGATATTTTGGAATATTCATAGTAGCATTGACATAAAAAGGGTTAATATTTATCTCCAAGTTAGTTATAATCTTTTAATTCATTTGTCTCATATCAACACATTCCAATATGTTGGAATATACATAGTAGCATTCACAAATTAAAAGTTCAGATTTGGAATATTCATAGTAGCATTCACAGATTAGAAGTTAAGATTTATCTCCAAATTAAATATACTCTTTTAATGGATTTCTCTCAAATTAATTAATTAAAAAAAAGTCATATTAAACATGTAGTATTGATAAATCATAATACTTACTAGTGATAACGTAAGAGTGTAAATATTACAAGTTAAAAATTTCCTCGTAAATAAACATGTAATTATACTTAACATATTAAACATTCACATACCTACCAAAGTTGAAAACCATGTTGTGTTAGGTGCACCAGGTGGCGCAAAATTTCCATGGATATAAATATGTATGCATGGGACGATGAAAATATTAATGTGAAAAACGTGTGAAGGTCTTGCGTGTTTGTTTAGGAGGAGTCTTTCGTTCGACGAATCGGGAGCTGATGTGACAGCTCCCGATCTGCTCTCTCCGGTGACCCTGCAGCTTTCCCGGTAAGGGGTGGACCTCGCCCAAGGGACTCCAAACAGTATGCGTTTCCTCCGTTTCCGTTGGTATCGTTATCCATGGTCATACATACATGTATCATAGATTGCCGATGTCTTTGCTTAACTTTCTGATTGTCGTGATATGGTCCACGTCACCATCTGCGGCCACCATCCTTCGGAGACAATGCAGACAATTAAAACATGGATCCGGGCCATTTCAAATTTAAATTTCGAATTTTAAATTTTCAAGATGCCGCGCAAAGCTACATGAATATTGGGGAGGCGGGCTTTCTATTGCCTGGATTTCTCCCAAAATATTGGGAAGGCAGGATTTTTATGGCCTGGATTTCTATCAGACATAGCGCCCCTATTTCAATGGCTCCGCTATTTCAAGTATACATATCCTCGCCTTGCTTTCCCTCTTGAATACCGATGGAGAGCCTAACTGTTTTAGAAGTGGCCAGGTTCAGGTTTGATAACACTGCATGAATCTTAGGTATGTTTATTTGTCTTTTTCAAATTAGATTTCATTTTCTGCAATAAAAAGTATGTTTATTTGTCTTTTTCAAATTTGATTTATTTTTTGGATGAAAATAATTATTTACGTCTTTCTTTCTATATCTGAAATTCAAATATTTCAGGGTTCTCTTAAATTTCGAGGACTAACCCTCTGCGCTTCGTCTTTTCAAAATTTGTCCGCAAGGTAGCTGAAGCACCTTGAAAGGATTGCCACATACGATCGTGAACGTGGAGAATCTCAAAGGTGAAAAAAAAAATCCATTTAAGCGGCTTGAAATACTCGCATTTAGTCTTCGATCGTAATTCTTTCTGGGATTTTTATAACTCCCTGGAAAATGGAAATTCCAAACTTTATATTCACTCACCGTTTAAAGTCTTTGCTGGGATTTTTATAACTCCCTGGAAAAATGGAAGCTCCAAACTTTATATTCGCCCACCTACCATGTAAAATCTTTGCTCGGATTTTTATAACTCCCTGAAAAATGGAAATTCCAAACTTTATATTCACCCACCGTGTAATGTCTTTGCACTTAACTTTTGCATTGGGGAACTGCGTGGTGTTCTTATGGTGTTTTATTTAGCATCACCCGTAATTATAGTTCAACAATGGTTATGAGCAGTCTTTGCACTTCTTTTTTTTTTATGGGAGAATTATGTGGTGTTATGTTCGATTATGTGAATTGTGAGGATGGGAAGTACCACTCTCATGCAACTTTCTTGAGGTAGAATAATCACGCTGCATATAAGTGGAATGACCATAATACCATACTTATAAATCATGGGTGGATTATATGTGCAGCCTGAAAATAGTAATTTCTATAAAGAAAAATATTTTACATATTTATTATTCTTTATAATTTTATATATCTTTTATTTTTATAATATTATCACTTTAAAAAAACATATATATAATATCTTGATTAACATATTAATTTATTTAGATTTAGATTTAACATTTAAAGTTTTTTTTTTTTGAGTTTTTTTTTTCTATAATTATATTTCTTAATGGTAATTAAAATCAAGTTTCAAAATTTATATTTAAAATTTAAATAAAAAGATAACTATAAAATATTTTTAATGATTTTTTGTAATAAATTATTTGAGTAATTTTGAAAAATCAAAGTTCTCTATAAATAACTTTTATAGAGAATATTTTTAGAAATTATAAATGAGTATGTTGAATAATTTTTTTTTAAAGTATTAAGTTTAAATAAGGCTAGTAAATTGAACATAATGTCAATGCATACACCTAGTCCACCACATAATTGAAAAACTTTGTTCCTCCAAAATATTCTTTTAATTTAGTAATACTAGTGTGTTAATAAAATATGCACATTTTATAATAATGCTCATGCATTATAGTGATTGGAAACATGCATACAAACATGAGGGTTACCTCATGGATTCCAATCATGTGGGTCAAATTAAATTCCATTTCCATAAAGAAAATAAAGAAAATGGACTAGGAGTAGAGATGTTTTCTTCATATTGTTTCATCTCATTTTCCTCCACAACATGTCATTGTGGGATTTGAGGACACTTGAAGGATTGCTACACCATGTTTGAATGAAAGTATCAAGTTGTGGATTTTATTTATTTGGTTTATTAAAAGTTTCTCTTTCATTTTACATATTCATGTTAAGAAATGTTTATGTTTATGTTAAGTCAAGTAAGATTTTATTTATTTGGTTTATTAAAAGTTTCTCATTCATTTTACATAATCATGTTAAGAAATATTTATGTTAAGTTAAGTAAAATTAAATTAAAGCATACATTGTAAATAATTTAGATTGCTTTGGAATAGGTCGGAAATATAGCAGACGTGAACCAAATCAATTTAAATAATTAAGATGTGAAATATGTTAAAAACATTATATATAATAAATATAAATGAAATTTATCTAACTATTTAACTTTATTCATTTCTATCACATTTCAAAATTTAGAAACTACAATCAAATTTCAAAATTTCAAACCTACAATTAATTGAGTTTAAATAAGCTTGATAGCATTACAAAAGAGTGAAAAATTCTAGAACTATTTTATTGACTTTGAGTTGTAATTATTTACTAATATGTTTATGTTGTAATTATCCTTTTTAAATAATGGTACAATAATACTTCACTATACAATTCACTTCCTACAACTCAAAATGTTAAAGTCATTTGAATTAATGAAAGGAGTTTAATTTTGTAGTATATTCAATCTTAAAATAACATTATGATTAATTAATTCCAAAAATTTACAAATATGTGGGAGGAAACTATATACTTATTTAAATAATAAATTAATTTTGATTTTAGTTGTGAAATAATGTATATATACTTTAAGTCAATTAATTTTCTAAATCAAGTAATTTATTTGTAATTTTATAATTGAAATAAATATATTAGTTTTAGGGGAATATATGATTTATTATATTATTATAAGTTTCTGCATGTAATATAAAGTACAATAAAGAAAAATTAGTACTTCAATCCTCTTTAAGAGGTGGTTAGGGTTTATCTAATAACTCCAACATGAAATGACTTATTTGGAAATATACAAGTTGCCTCTTCTTGATCACTTTAAAAGCTCCTTTCTATTTGGTGGGATAATCACATGTCATGAAACACATGGGGAGCACTGGATTACCCAATTCCAAACAATCTCCCCCTCACCCCACCCCCAACACTAATCGGGGGTGTTTCAAACTCAAGACCTTTAGCTTTGATACCACTTGTTGAGACCATGATTATTGTTAGACCAAAACTTGTAGGTGTTAGTAAATGAATGTACCACCAGAGTTAATAGATCCTCAATAGGTGGTTAACTTACATGTCACTAAACACACATTGAGCATTGGATTATCCAATTCCCAACACTATTATCAATTTGGATCCTTTGTCCTTGTAGATCAATTCCTTAATCATGGCAACCTTGCCTCCCTCTAGTCAGAAGTCTTTGTAATCCCTTGTATTACAATAATCTAGGGATTATAGTTTAACTCTATAGTATAAACTATAAACTATAATTAAAAATGATAATTATGATGGCAGTTTTCATTATTTGATAGCTTATAAAAGTAATTAACGAAATCTTATAAGTTTTGCATAGTAAATTTGTTACCCTCTTGTTGTAATATAAGGGATTATGACCTTCCATGCGAATGATAATTTTAACGATCCCTGGGTGGATCACAACATCCTCTCACCCCGGCGTGGGTGGAGCTCACAGGGATTGGGAGCAATGGTAAAACCCTAAGAATGGCGGCTTCATGCAGGGTTTGCAGGTCGTACACAGGGACTTGTGAAGGCACATGCGGAGACCCAGAGATAGACACCAGGTGATTTGTGTCAGGTTCCAGAGTGCAGTTGGCGATGCAGGTGGTGGACACACAAGGTACATGCGTCATCGAAGCGATCGAGGGTAAACAAGGTTAGTAATGGATTTACCTTGCCAAAACCCTAACTTTTCTCCTCGACGTCGTTCCGAGAATAGGGTTTTTGTGCATCTGCGGTCTCTATGCTATCGCGGTTTAGGGTTAAGGTTGGGAAATTGTCTTAGCTATGGTTTTCGACAACGATCACGTGGACGTTGAGCCGACACCGGAGGACTTGCTTACCTGCTGGGGGCATGAGGTTTCATAGAAGAAATTGGATTTGTTTTTTCCTGTCATAGCAAAATCCGAACCGAAACGATCAGACTCCAGAGGACAAAGAAGTCTCACAAATGGAGCCGCACTGTTAGAGGAAAGCCTGCAAAGCACATTTAACTGCGTTTGGAAGTCAAAAGGAGCTAGAGGGGGAACTTCAGTGGTTGAGCCAAGGATTTACAGTGGAGGCGGGATTTCTGTCGCTAGCCTCCAAGCTCAGCTTTTCTCTACAGCTCTAGGTATTCCCTCTCATTCGATTTTCACGGAAGGGCTAGAAGATATTGTGGCAAATATAGGATTTTCGAGATATGTGGGTTTAAAATCATTGGGGGTGGAGAGATCCATAGGGTTAGATCAGGAGGGAGGTGGACCTAAGCCACAGCCTAGTGTGATAAGAAACAGATCTCAGGGGCAGGGTTTCTCTTTTCTGGAAAAATTCCTCCTTTCACAAGGGAGTGAGGCGGCCAGTATAGACCCTTTTCTAGCGGAAGGTGGTCAGGGTCCCTCGAGGGCACATGAGCAGTATAGTGGAAATTAGGAAAGGCCATTAGAAGGGATGTTCCTTCAAGGGGGGCTGGTGTTTCCTCCAACAAACAAGTGAGACTCACCCCATAAGCTTCACAAGAACAGGGTACCAAACCTTCAGAAAGGGACCCTCCAATCCTTGAAGGCAAAAGGTGACCTGTGTCGCCTGTAGCACTCGCTACAGATGTTAGAGAAAGCCCAGTCGAAGGTGCAGAAGGAGGAGAAATTGGATCTCCCTGATCCAAGCAGAAGAAGAACAAAGCTATTAAGAAGGAGGAACGGTCGTGCTGTGTGCTCGGAGTAGACATCACAATTGACGAAATCATGGAAGCTATTGAGACAATCCTTGTGGGAAGAGTTAGGGGAATAAAATACTCGACAAAATTCATCTCTGAATGGACCAACACAGAATGGAAAGAAGCCCCTGTCAAGCCAGTGGAAATTCAAGCCTTGGCAAAGGGATGGTTCAGTCTGAAATTTGAGAAGAAAGAACATCTAGAATGGGTCTTGGAAATAAATTGGTGTTTCGGAAAGAGGCTAGTCCTGCTTTGGAGATGGACTCCTCTATTTGATGCTCAACGGGAAAATATGGAGGAGTCCCCAGTGTGGGTAAAGCTCCCGGGACTGCCACTCCCTTTTTGGACAGACTATGCATTTAGATCCATCGGAAACACCTTGGGTCAGTTTCTTGAAGTGGACTCTTATTTCAAGCTAACAAGGGACCTGAGTGTAGCCAAGATCTTGGTAAGCTTAAATCCCAGGGAAGGACTCACTGATGAAATGTGTTTCAAATACAGAGATTATGAGTATATCCAGCTGCTAGATTTTGAGCATTTGCACTTTCGGTGCCATAGGTGTCATAAATATGGACACCTCACAAAAGACTGCCCTCTTGGCCATCATCGCAAAAGGAAGCAAAAAAAGGTGAATAGGGAGGCACACCCTTCTATGGAATCTGATGATAATGAGGATCACGAGGAGGAATTGATGGAAGAAACAGAAATTTTGGATACCACAATGGAGGATCCAACGCTAGCTGGGAACGAGGAGTCTCTCCAAAGTCAGCAGGCCTATGATCAGGTTGAGCAGTCACCGAAAGTCTTGATACCTCCAAGAGATGAAGAGGATGAAGCCACACCTCTAGAGGGTATGCCTTCTGACTCCCATCCTCCTTCTATTTCTTTCAAATGTACTTCTTTTATTGATCTTTCTCAGCTTGGTCCCTCCAGGAAAAATGACATGGAATATATTAAAATGCATGAAATCATTGAGTCTCTTGATAGTATTATCACTTCTCTCCCCTCCCCTTCCATGCCCCCTCCGAGTAGTAGTGTTCCTGAGCCAAAGTCTCCCCTGTCGAGCTCTCTCGTTTTTCCTCCTTACAATCTGAGATCCCTCGTGAACAAACCTTGGATCAGTAAATCCATTGGAGGACTGGAAACAAACCTGGCACAGGTTGGATCTAGAAAGTTGAGAGGAAGGAAATCCAACCTTTCTAAGGCACAAGTAAAGGCTAAACTTGATATAGCAAATGGAAAGCAAAGATCCCTCTCTGGGGTGCTTAGAGCAGCGCATCCACCCCCTCCAGGTTACCAATGATTATTCTCTCCTATAATTGTAGAGGCCTGGCTGGTATGCCCAAAAAAATAGCCTTAAAGGAGCTGATGAAGTTACACAATCCGGATGTCTTATTCATTAAAGAAACTTTAGGCCAGGGAGAAGAGGTATTAGACACTCTTACCAAAATGTTCCCTGGTTGGGTTTCCATTCCTTGGACACTCAAGGAAGATTAGGGGGAATTGCTTCGGGCTACAATCCAGCAAAATTGAAGGGCTTTTCTTCTTGGGGTTCGACAAACTCTTTGGCACTGGAGGTTTACTCACAGGAGATATCTACCCCTCTTCTGTTGCTTAACATTTATGGGCCTTGTGTGGAGAGAGTGTCGTTTTGGGATGACCTTTTCGCTAAATCCTTCCTGAAGAACCCTAACCTGATCTTGGGTGGGGATCTAAATTTTTCTTTAGGAATGTCAGAATCCTAGGGTTCCTCTGCGAGGGTTGACCACCTCACCGATTTCTTTCTTAACAAATTGGCCACTTCTCAGCTAGTGGACGCCACTTTAACTAAGCCTAGACCCACTTGGAGGGACCATAGGGTGGGTGAAGACAGGGTTAGGAAAAAGTTGGACAGATTCCTTCTTGGAGAAGATTTGGCGGCTCGGTCCTCTGTGTTCAGACACTGGGTTGGGGATGGGGGCCTCTCTGACCACCTCCTAATTTTTCTTGAAATAAAAGGACAGCTGAAAAATCCAGGCTCTCCCTTCAAATTCAACTCCTCTTGGCTAAAAGATGAGTCTTACATAAAACTGTTCCATGAGAACTGGAAGAAATATTTACCCAGGGATTATGGGCATATGGGCAAGTTGTTTATGAAGAATCTGAAAAGCATGAAGCAAGCAACTAGGGAGTGGGAAACCCAAAAATCATTAAAAGAGGAAGAGGAGTTGAGGAAGGTCAATGAAGAGCTCGACTTCCTTGAAATTTTGAAATTTGATTGTAGTTTCTAAATTTTGAAATGTGATAGAAATGAATAAAGTTAAATAGTTAGATAAATTTCATTTATATTTATTATATATAATGTTTTTAACATATTTCACATTTTAATTATTTAAATTGATTTGGTTCACATCTATTATATTTCCGACCTATTCCAAAGCAATCTAAATGATTTACAATGTATGCTTTAATTTAATTTTACTTAACTTAACATAAATATTTCTTAACATGATTATGTAAAATGAAGGAGAAACTTTTAATAAACCAAATAAATAAAATCTTACTTGAATTAGCATAAACATAAACATTTCTTAACATGAATATGTAAAATGAAAGAGAAACTTTTAATAAACCAAATAAATAAAATCCACAACTTAATACTTTCATTCAAACATGGTGTAGCAATCCTTCAAGTTTCCTCAAATCCCACAATGACATGTTGTGGAGGAAAATGAGATGAAACAATATGAAGAAAACATCTCTACTCCTAATCCATTTTCTTTATTTTCTTTATGGTAATGGAATTTAATTTGACCCACATGATTGGAATCCATGAGGTAACCCTCATGTTTGTATGCATGTTTCCAATCACTATAATGCATGAGCATTATTATAAAATGTGCATATTTTATTAACACACTAGTATTACTAAATTAAAAGAATATTTTGGAGGAACAACATTTTTCAATTATGTGGTGGACTAGGTGTATGCATTGACATTATGTTCAATTTACTAGCCTTATTTAAACTTAATACTTTAAAAAAATAAATTATTCAATATACTCATTTATAATTTCTAAAAAAATTCTCTATAAAAGTTATTTATAGAGAACTTTGATTTTTCAAAATTACTCAAATAATTTATTAAAAAAAATCATTAAAAATATTTTATAGTTATCTTTTTATTTAAATTTTAAATATAAATTTTGAAACTTGATTTTAATTACTATCAAGAAATATAATTATAGAAGAAAAAAACTAAAAAAAAAAAAAAACTTTAAATGTTAAATCTAAATCTAAATAAATTAATATGTTAATCAAAATATTATATATATGTTTTTTTAAAGTGGTAATATTATAAAAATAAAAGATATATAAAATTATAAAGAATAATAAATATGTAAAATATTTTTCTTTATAGAAATTACTATTTTCAGGCTGGACATATAATCCACCCATGATTTACAAGTATGGTATTATGGTTATTCCACTTATATGCAGCGTGGTTATCCTACCTCAAGAAAGTTGCATGAGAGTGGTACTTCCCATCCTCACAATTCACATAATCGAACATAACACCACATAATTCTCCCATAAAAAAAGAAGAAGTGCAAAGACTGCTCATAACCATTGTTGAACTATAATTACGGGTGATGCTAAATAAAACACCATAAGAACACCACGCAGTTCCCCAACGCAAAATTTAAGTGCAAAGACATTACACGGTGGGTGAATATAAAGTTTGGAATTTCCATTTTTCATGGAGTTATAAAAATCCCAGCAAAGATTTTACACGGTAGGTGGGCAAATATAAAGTTTGGAGCTTCCATTTTTCCAGGGAGTTATAAAAATCCCAGCAAAGACTTTACACGGTGGGTGAATATAAAGTTTGGAATTTCCATTTTCTAGGGAGTTATAAAAATCCCAAAAAGAATTACGATCGAAGACTAAATGCGAGTATTTCAAGCCGCTTAAATGGATTTTTTTTTTCACCTTTGAGATTCTCCACGTTCACGATCATATGTGGCAATCCTTTCAAGGTGCTTCAGCTACCTTGCAGACTTGAGAAATTTTGAAAAGACGAAGCGCAGAGGGTTAGTCCTCGAAATTTAAGAGAACCCTGAAATATTTGAGTTTCAGATATAGAAAGAAAGACGTAAATAATTATTTTCATCCAGAAAATGAAATCAAATTTGAAAAAGACAAATAAACATACTTTTTATTGCAAAAAATGAAATCTAATTTGAAAAATACAAATAAACATACCTAAGATTCATGCAGTGTTATCAAACCTGAACCTGGCCACTTCTAAAACAGTTAGGCTCTCCATCGGTATTCAAGAGGGAAAGCAAGGCGAGGATATGTATACTTGAAACAACGGAGCCATTGAAATAGGGGCACTATGTCTGATAGAAATCCAGGCCATAGAAATCCTGCCTTGCCAATATTCTGAAAGAAATCCAGGCGATAGAAAGCCCACCTCCCCAATATTCATGTAGCTTTGCGCGGCATCTTGAAAATTTAAAATTCAAAATTTAAATTTGAAATGGCCCACATTCATGTTTTAATTTTCTGCATTGTCTCTGTAGGATGGTGGCCGCGGATGGTGACGTGGACCATATCACGACAATAAAAAAGTTAAGCAAAGACATCGGCAATCTATGATACCATGTATGTATGACCATGGATAACGATACCAACGGAAATGGAGGAAACAGATACTGTTTGGAGTCCCTTGGGCGAGGTCCACCTCTTACTGGGAAAGCTGCAGGGTCGCCGGAGAGAGCAGATCGGGAGCTGTCACATAAGCTCCCGATTCGTCGAACGAAAATATCATTCATGCTTTCCCTTGCATACCACTTGTATTGTTATTCCTTGATTCGTTTTATACCTATGATTCATTGTAACATATGCATATACATATATCAAGTAGCACCAGATTAAAATTTTTTTTTTTTTATCTTAACACACAATACTACTAACTTCATACATACATATGCAACCCCTTATGATTTGATGAAATTACTTAACCACACACATAATCATTCCAAACATGTCTTGTGACTTATAGTCTTTGTCATATGTTATGTGTTACATTTTATTTCTCTATAACCGTAAAATTCTAAAGTTTTGGATTATCCTTGTCACTACGATTGTCTATTATCTGTGACAATATACCTCACGGTACTCTACATGTTTTCATTTATTGCTTTTAGATTTTTATGCAATAACTAAGGTGACAACCTCTCTTCGAGATTTTTGAATCTGCCAATGCATCAAGGTTGGTTCTTGGTATTGAATTACATTAATATCTCAGCAGATATTCTGGAGTTTTGCGATTGCGTTTGGCTTTGTGCCTAACACCTGGGTGTTCTCTGTCCGTCGGATCTCCTTCAGATCAATGGACGAAAGGGTTTCCATCCGAAGTTGTTCTTTGGATTAAACCCCAAAAACCTATACACATGGTTCATTTGTTACATTTCGGCCGTGAGGAAGCTCTGTTACGACACTCCATAATTTTATTGCTTGCAGGGGCTATTTGGTTGATTACATGGAATACTCTCAGCGCTTTGTTTTGCTATTTTCCGTGGAGGTTGAAATTTCGTAGCAAGGTTTCTGAGAAACCTGTGATGATGCTTCTGCTGGTCGAACCAATGGAGTTCTCCTGTCGAGCGGCAGAGATTTGTCCAAAGGAAAATCCACTTCTTTCAGGAAGGTAATATAACAGTTTCCCGTCTTTGCGATATTATTAATTCCTTTAATAACTATTACACAACATACAAATGGTGCTATACTGATTTTGACTTCTTCTCTACCTATTCCTTTACAGGACACAGATACTCGGCTTCATCCCTGAATACAGGTAATGCATTCGTTTTCTGGTTAAAAATTGTATTGTCTCATCTTTTCGTTAGGTTATACAGCGTAAATACTAAACCCTGTTCATAAATTTGGTTTGCACGTACTCTGCTTCTTTCTAAGTTCCGTAATGATCATCTCTAGCTTTTTCGCTTAGAGTCCAATTCACAATTCGACACTTATCGCGGGTTTCCTTTCACAGGTACCGTAATTGGTTTACCTCATCTCTAGGCTATCCTCAGCTCTAGCATTTGGCTAGCATGCCATCATTACGGCGATTTCAAGCTGTAGATAGATAGTTTAGGTTTTTTGGGTTACCATATAGAATTTTCTTTGGTCTTTTGTAAACAGAAGTTCTTACTCTAGTCTTAGAGGATCTCTTTTTTTTTATAAAGAAACGGTTCAGAGAAGACTCTGAACTCCACAATTTTTCTGTAGCATTTTTATTAATTTCTATGCGTTGGAAAGTTGGTATAAGCACGATTATTAAGAAGTACCGGACATTTATACAATTGTTTCTGAAGAATATGGTTAAGTTCTTTCCGTGAAAGTTTTATTCTTCTCACTTGACTCTTTTCTGCATCGATATAAAAAAATTGTATACAGTAATACTTTAAGATGTTCAAGAGAAGGTTTAATCTCTGTTTTTTTTTTTATTCAAGCATTGTATTCCGAAGGAAGAAAAATAGCAATCTATGGTATTTTACAACTTATCCGTGTAATGCATATATGCTTATTTGTTGATCATATACTGTACAATCCTTCGTAAGCGATTATGCTATATTAAGAAGCCTTAATCGTTATGTACCCATTTTCTGGGTTCCTATGTAGTTTATAGTTATGGAATTTCGCCTTCTTCTCCAGATTGCAGTTGAAAGATTTTTATATATCTTATAATTGAATGTTCTAATTATATCTTTTGCTATATTCTACAGGTTAACTGCAGAAATTCCATTTACAACTTATTGTTTCTTTTTAACATTTTACGAATGTCATTTACATTGTTGTCTAAAAAAAACAATATTGTTTAGTTTAATTTTTTTTTTATTATTCTTTTTCTTTAACAGTAATTTCTTTCTTGTTTAAGTCTTTTCTGGGTTATTTCCTTTCTCTGGTGACCGGACCACCTTTATCCGTGATTTATCATAGAATTAGGGAGCGACATTCACAGAGATTTTATCGCAAGATTTCTGTGTTAACAACTCCCTACATAGTTAACCTACTTAGAACTGTTTATTTTTTTCCTTCTCACAATTATATATATTTTTTAATTAGATAAGTAACCCTGTTTTTTTTAAAAGAAGTCGTGACATTATATAAGTCACACAGAAGGGGTTATTCTAATATGTAAGAACAATACAGTCCCTTAACAACAGAAGGAATTAAATTTCCTTATAACAAAACATTACTACATTCACAAGTTCTTTCCTTCCATTATTCTATAAAATTATTCACTCCATATTTCTTTCCCACACCAATTAGAAAAACAGAGAAATAATTATACTTATCTAACACTTCAAATCTTGGACTGATGTGGTTTCCTCCCTACCACGAGTGAGGCAATGACGTCCTCACTCTCCCCCGTGCTCCTAGCCTGAGCTATTTAGTTGACAGAATCTCCTGTAAGAGACTACGGGACAATCCGGTCCGGTCTCTAATTCCATCAATGTCAGAAGTTTTTGGAAGTATTCCACTATATAAAAATCTCAGAAATCTTCTCCAGCCTTCTTTCCTCAGTTACCGAACAGAACCCCCCTACCTCTATGGGATTACCCTTTTATCCCTAGAGGTGAGGCAACTGTTTGAACTGATTCTGTTCAACTAACTCATAATCTTGAATTATTTTAACATCAGTCTTTTACCTTTTGGAACCAATTCGATAATCATTTTTTTTAATCAAATTAAATTTCTGTTCATTATATAAAAACACATATTAACATAAAATGTTTGAAAAATCCTACAATTGCTTAACAAATTGTTAATGATTAAACCAGTGGTTACAACTTCCCCCCTGGAAGTGAAGACTGTCCCCAGTGTTCTCATTCTGCTCCAACAAAAATTTCAGGATAGGCTTCTCGAACAAAACCTTCATCCTCCCAGGTAGCTTCTTCCGAGCCAAAGTGATTCCATTGCACTTTAATTTGGGCGATGGCTCGCTTCCGGAGCATGATTTCCCTCCGATCGATTATACTGTGAGGTTTGACCAGAAATTCTCCATCCAGCTCGACCTGCAAACAATAATATTGAATCAGTTTTACACAAAACTCTTTACAATTTTTAATAAATCTGGTATTCATATTCTAGCTGAATATTCTGCCAGTGGATTATGTGTTTTGAATCATGTATGTATCTTTTCAGTAACGATACATGAAAAACGTTATGCACTCGAATATGACTAGGCAAGGCTAATCGGTAAGCCACAGGTCCTACTCGTTCCAATATTTGGAATGGACTGCAAAATCTAGGAGCCAACTTGCCGCATGAGTCCCATCTTAAGGTACTTTTCTTTGGTTTAATCCTTACGTACACATGGTCCCTCACTTCAAATTAACGATAGGTCGTTTCTTGATCTGCATACACTTTTTGCTATCTTGGGCTGCCTTAAAATTTTGTCGAATTTTCTTTACTTCCATCTCCATTTCAGCTAACATGTCGGGTCCCAACTTCATCTTTTTTTCTGGGCTACTCCAATTAATAGGAGTTCTACACCGTCGCCCATACAAGGCTTCAAATGGACTCATCTTGAGTGACTCCTGATAGCCGTTGTTATAAGCAAACTCTACTAGGTGTAGGTATTCTTCCCACCTAGTTGGCTATTGCATGACATACATACGCAACATATCTTCAAGAATTTGATTTACTCACTCCGATTGCCCGTCCGTCTGTGGATGGTAAGTGGTGCTGAAGTTAACTTGAGTCCCCAGTCTAGTGAACAACGTTTTCCAGAATGCTGATGTAAATTTCACATCCCTGTCGGATATAAAAGTCTTTGGAATACCATGCAATCTAAAAATTTCGCGCATAAATATGTTTGCTATTTGTATTGTTTTGTAAGTAGACTGAACAAGTATAAAATGCATGGATTTACTTAACCGATCCACTACTACCATAATTGAGTCACTATGCCTTTTTGATCTAGACAGTCCGGTGATAAAATCTAACGATATCACCTCCCACTTCCACTCAGGTATTGGTATAGGTTGCATAAGTCCAGCTGGATGTTGGTGCTCTACTTTTACTTGTTGACATTCTATACACTTGTTTAGATATTTTGCAATATCTTTTCTCATTCCTGGCCAGAAATAATTTTTCCTTATTGCTGTTAACATCTTTTGATATCCAGGATGTCCCAAGTAATTACTACGATGGTATTCATCCAAAATTAGTTCCTTCAACTTTATTCTGTTAGGAATGAAAATCATGTTTTTGAAAATCAACAAATCATTGTTATCAATTTCATAATTTTCAAATTTACCTTGGTCCTTGAACTCTTTTTCTTGCTACCATATAAATTTATATTCAGGATCTTTATCTTCTTATGCTTTTATTTTTTCTGAAAATCTGCATTCAGCTTCATGAATATACAGTTCATAAATACCATGCAATTTTCTTCTTAATGCATCTGCTACTCTATTCTCCTTACCTTTTACATGATGTATCTCAATATCAAATTCGCTAAGGAAGGCATTCCATCTGGCCTGGCGAGAATTAAGATCAGCTTGTTTAAAATAGCTGGTTAAGCTACTATGATCAATCTTAAGCACAAATTTTTCCCAGTAAGTAATGCCTCCATACCCAGAGCGCGTGCACTACTGCATTCAATTCTAAATCATAAGTTGAATATCGTTGCTCATGTTCCTTTAACTTCTGAGACTCATTTGCGACCACTTTTCGTTCTTGCGACAAAATCTCTCCAACATCCTCCTTGCAAGCATCTCTGTAGACTTCGAATTCTTTAGTAGGATCAGCTACTCTTAACACCGGGGCTGTAGTCAATAATTGTTTCAGTTTTTCAAAACTGTCCTAACATTCCCTTGTCCACTTGAATATTTTTCCTTTCCTTTGTAAAGAGGTAATAGGAAAAGCAATTTTTGAAAAACCCTCAATATATCGCCGATAATAACCAGCCAACCCCATAAATGATCGTATCTCTGCCACGTTTTGAGGTACCTTCCATTCCATAATTATTCTGATTTTTTCAAGGTCCATTGCAATACCTTCAGCAGTAATAACATGCCCAAGGTATTGGATTTCTTCCCTGAAGAAATCATGCTTGCTGAATTTTGCATATAGCTGATGCTTCCTTAACATCTCTAGCACTATCCGCAAGTGTTCTTTGTGTTCCTCTGCATTCTTAGAATAAACTAAAATGTCATCAATAAAAATTAATACAAAATTATCCAGATAAGGGTGGAATATACAATGCATCAGCTTCATGAATGTTGTTGGTGCATCGGTCAACTCGAAAGGTAACACCACAAATTCGTAGTGCCCGTACCTTATACGAAAGGCAGTTTTATGTATGTCTTCGTCCTTTATCCGGATTTGATGGTATCTTGATCTCAGATCTATCTTAGAAAATATTGTGGCTCCCTTTACTTGGTCAAACAGATCATCAATTCGCGGTAAGGGATATCTATTTTTTAACAGTTAATTTATTCAGCTGACGGTAATCCATGCAGATTCGCATGGTTCCGTCCTTTTTCTTCACAGATAGTACAGGTGCTCCCCAAGGAGACACATTGGTTCGTATATATCCCATATCCAATAATTCCTGTAGCTGCATTTTTAACTCAGTTAATTCAGGTACACTCATCCGATAGGGTGCTCTTGAAATTGGCGACACTCCCAGCATCAATTCAATTGTAAAATCTATGTCCCTTCTAGGTGGTAATCCTGGTATTTCCTCTGGAAATACATCCTTGAACTCCTGCACTATTGGTATATTTTCCAACATAGGTTTTTTTTTTTTTTAGAGTTAGTAAAGCCCACTTGAATAGCAGACAGTTGGCATCCTTTCCTCATGCACTTACTCATTTGAGATGCTGTGATCAGATGCAACTGCAAAGGTTTCTTTATCGCTTGAATCTCTTGACGAGTGCCATCATGTTTTCTGTAGTAAATAACCTTTTCTTTGCAATCTACTAGTGTCCAATGTTTTTCCAACCAATCCATGCCAAGTAGCACGTCATAAGATCCCAGAGGTAAAATATTCAAATCCATAGTTAGCTGTTGTTCATTAATTTTTTAGTGCACAATTCGATATTTTGGCACTAACTTTCCTCTTAGCTCCAGTAGCTAACTGTACTAGCCATGATTTCCTAAATTTTTGGCTTTGTAATTTACAGTTCTCTACTACTTTGGGACTTATATAGCTTAAAATTGCACCTGGATCTACCAGTTCAATCATTGTCGGCTAGTAGTCAACTTGTCGGTCCTCCAATGCTGCATTAATTCTGGGTATGTTTCTGGCGACATCACCCACTGTTGAGGCCTCCTGTAAATTGGTCACTGCTTCTCTCCTACCTCACTGTGGGTAGTTTTGGTAATAGTGTGCCTCCCCACACCCCCAACATTGTAAAGGTGGCTTCTGGTTCTGAGTTTGTTCCGGTTTACTAGAAGTTTCTGTGGTTTTATCTTCTGCAGGCCACCTTATTCTTTGATGATTCTTACCAAACTATTTACTAACTGAACTTCTAGTTGTACCTTTAGAATTACTAGTTTTGTTTCTTTTAAACCCAGAGCTACCTTTATGTTCTTTCTTTGCTTGCCAGCTTTTACCTTGCTCCACCTTGACTTTTGATTGCTGGTAACACATTCTGGCTTTTCTGATGGCTTCATCCATCGTCTTAGGATTTACGAACTCTATACGTTCTTTCATATGAGTCGAAAAACTGCTTAGGAACCTCTGTACTTTAGCTTTTTCATCTCTTAAATAAGGCACGTAACGCAGTAAGGAAGTAAATTTAGTGATATACTCGTCCATTGTCATTTGTCCCAGTTTCAAATCATGGAGTTCTCGAGATTTTTCATCATAGAAGCACTCTGTTAGGTACTTATCCTTAAAATACTGTTGAAATGCATCCAAAGTTACATCTTGGTCATCTATACTGCAGACATTCTTCACTTCCTCCCACCATAAAGTGGCTTTCTCCCTTAGCTGGTAAATAGCCAATCTGACCTTAAGATTATTGTTGTATTCATGCACTTGGAAATATTTATTCATATTAATTAGCCATGCTTCAGCTACTTCCTCTTTTACTCCATCAAACGTAGGAGGTTTTATTTTCCTAAATTCACGTTGCAGTTCTACTTTTTACCTTTTTATTTCTTTCTAGTCTGACACGTTATCAGATTCAGCTTCATTATAATTCTTATTCCAGTTACTAAGCTAAGACTGACTTCTTTCCATTCTGTCTGTATCCTGATCCCTGGTTTGTTGTTCATTCCTTTCCTAAGACTCTCTATTAGTACTTGGCTTTTCAATTCCTGGATTCTGCTTTTCAGAGAGACTTTTCAATATCCTCTCCTACTCTTGCATCAACCGTGCATTATCGTCTCTTACCTTCTCCATTTCTTCTTGTATCTTTTGCACAGTTTTTAAGAGAATACTAGTTTGGCGCTGTTGTTCCTCCAACAACCGACTGGTTTGCTGGTGTTGTTCTACACCCAGTTGAATCCACATTTCAGGATTTATTTCGAATCAGTTTTTTGTCTCCCCAACGTTCAGAGGTGGTTGCTGTGTCAATACCCTCCTCATAATATATTTTTTTTTAACTTTTCGCTATCACAGTGAATCAGTAATACACAACTGAAATATTAGTCGACCCATAGGGTCTCAACGTCACAACACTGCTCTGATACCACTTGTAGCATATACATATATCAATTAGCACTAGATAAAAAAATAAATTATTTATCTTAACACACAATACTACTAACTTCATACATACATATGCAACCCCTTATTATTTGATGAAATTACTTAACCACTCGACACACATAATCATTCCAAACATGTCTTGTGACTTATAGTCTTTGTCATATGTTATGTGTTACATTTTATTTCTCTATAACCATAAAATTCTAAAGTTTTGGATTATCCCTGTCACTACGATTGTCCATTATCTGTGACAATATACCTCACGGTACCCTACGTGTTTTCATTTATTGCTTTTAGATTTTTATGCCATAACCGAGGTGACAACCTCCCTTCGAGATTTTTGAATCTGCCAACGCATCAAGGTTGGTACTTGGTATTGAATTACATTAATATCTCAGTAGATATTACGGAGTTTTGCGATTTCATTTGGCTTTGTGCCTAACACCTGGGTGTTCTCTGTTCGTCAGATCTCCTTCAGATCAATGGACGAAAGAGTTTCCATCCAAAGCTATTCTTTGGATTAAACCCCAAAAACCTATACATATGGTTCATTTGTTACGTTTCAGCCATGAGGAAGCTCTGCTACGACGCTCCATAATTTTATTGCTTGCAGGAGCTATTTTGCTGATTACATGGAATACTCTCAGCGCTTCGTTTTGCTATTTTCCGTGGAGGTTGAAATTTCGTAGCAAGGTTTCTGAGAAGCCTGTGATGATGCTTCTGCTGGTCGACCCAATGGATTTCTCCCGTCGAGCGGCAGAGATTCGTCTAGAGGAAAATCCACTTCTTTCAGGAAGGCAATATACCATTTTCCCATCTTTGCGACATTATTAATTCGTTTAATAACTATTGCACAACGTAAAAATGGTGCTATACTGATTTTGACTTCTTCTCTACCTATTCCTTTACAGGACACAGATACTCGGCTTCATCCCTGAATATAGGTAATGCATTCATTTCCTGGTTAAAAATTGTATTGTCTCATCTTTTCGTTAGGTTATACAGCGTAAATACTAAAACCTGTTCATAAATTTGGTTTGCAGGTACACTGCTTCTTTCTAAGTTCCGTAATGATCATCTCTAGCTTTTCCGCTTGGAGTCCAATTCACACTTCGACACTTATCACGGGTTTCCTGTCACAGGTACCGTAATTGGTTTACCTCATCTCTAGGCTATCCTCAGCTCTAGCATTTGGCTAGCATGCCATCATTACGGCGATTTCAGGCTGTAGATAGAAATTTTAGGGTTTTGGGGTTACCATATAGAATTTGTTTTGGTATTTTGTAAACAAAAGTTCTTACTCTAGTCTCAGAGGATCTCTTTTTTTTTTATATAAAGAAACGGTTCAGAGAAGACCCTGAACTCCACAATTTTTCTATAGCATTTTTATTAATTCTATGCGTTGGAAAGTTGGTATAAACACGATTATTAAGAAGTACCGGACATTTATACAATTGTTTTTGAAGAATACGGTTAAGTTCTTTCCGTGAAAGTTTTATTCTTCTCACTTGACTCTTTTCTGCATCGATATAAAAAAATTGTATACAGTAATACTTTAAGATGTTCAAGAGAAAGTCTAATCTCTGTTTTTTTTTTATTCAAGCATTGTATTCCGAAGGAAGAAAAATAACAATCTATGGTATTTTACAACTTGTCCGTGTAATGCATATATGCTTATTTGTTGATCATATACTGTACAATCCTTCAAAAGCAATTATGCTATATTAAGAAGCCTTAATCGTTATGTACCCATTTTCTGGGTTCCTATGTAGTTTATAGTTATGGAATTTCATCTTCTTCTCCAGATTGCAGTTGAAAGATTTTTCTATATCTTATAACTGAATGTTCCGGTTATATCTTTTGCTATATTCTATAGGTTAACTGTAGAAATTCCATTTACAACTTAATGTTTCTTTTTAACATTTTACCAATGTCATTTACATTGTTGTCTAAAAAAAAACAATCATGTTTAGTTAAATTTTTTTTTTTATTCTTTTTCTTTAACAGTACTTTCTTTCATGTTTAAGTCTTTTCTGGGTTATTTCCTTTCTCTGGTGACCAGACCATCTTTGTCCATGATTTATCATAGAATCAGGGAGCGACCTTCACAGAGCTTGTATTTTAAGTGTATGATCACATTCGAAGTCTTATCAATGTTCACATCAACCTCATTTATCCCGCACTTAGTCAATTTCTGAAAAATTTTCAACCAAACAACTTAGCCTAATCCGATCTTCTTGAACTGCAAATTGTGTAGTCTCAACCCTCTAGTTGTGACCTTTCCTCTTGACACAGTGCAATGTGTAGTTCTTTCCTCCCAGGATTTATGCACTACGCAGTTCCAGTACTCAAGCCCGGACCTTGGCCTCCGGAATTGCGTAATCCATCTCCCCAGCCTGGTCTCCACTGTGCATTGCACAATCTCTAGCCTCAAGCTCAACCCTTGAGCTCCTTATCCATGTAATATCACAATGGATCAGCCTCAGCCTCCTGGAAATGCACAATAGGTTTAACCAGTGCCTATCCCCTCATCCTGTCACATTGAGCTCCCAAATTGCATAGTTTTCCTCCTCAGTCTAGCCTGGAGTGCACATTGCATAGTCTCAAGGCTCAAGCTTCACCCCTAACTGCTTGAGATGTGAAATTTCACAGTCACTGAGCCTCTCTCCCATCCTTTCACCCAATTTCGGCTCAGTCAATGGATCAACATGCACTATCTTAGACTAGGGGTTTATCATACTAATGTCATATGTTCATGAGTGAATTTGCATATGAAGGTACCTTATCATACCATGGAAAGATGATGAAGAAGGAGGTGAATAAGGGAAACACACTAGAAGACATCTTTGTAGCTGATTATACAAGCTGATCAACTGAGAGAAAGTAAGGGAACACCAGTATCCGACCACAACTCAAGACTTGAGATCATTGAAGACTCATTACCACTAAGCCATACGAAGGTGGATAGAAGAGCATTCTCAAGAAGACACATAGCAAGGAGCAACAAGGGTGTATTGACCTTGCCACATTATCAAGAAATCCATGTCAGCAGTTTCATGGCATGTCATGTCATGAGTTTTCAGATGCCACCATTATTGTGGATTATGTAAATTATCATTCGAAAATTTATTGTAAAGTGAAAGTCCAAAGGACATGTACAGAATATGAAGAGTCATGTAAAGTTGAAAGGTCATAAGAAGTCAAACAGTCATGAGGGAAGTAAAAGAGTCACAAGGAAGGTGAAGCATCACCCCCAAATTTGTTATATATACACCCTCATTGTATGAGCAAAATAATTTTCACCTTGGCTCCTCTTGCAAGGCATTAGAGAGATAAGCTAGTCCTTTGGAGGAACAAGGAGTGGCTTCAACGCTTCACTACTAGAGCTAGTGGTTTTCAGCTCCACTACCAGAGCTAGTGGTTTTCATTATATACATGTGTCTTGGAACTTTTACTTAATAATAGAAGTGTCATGACCAACACATTCTTCAAGCATGGATTATGAATATTTGTAAGACTATTTTGTGGATGTTTTTAGTTCATGTTTGCTTTCATCTGTGCTAAAGTAGTTGAACTATTTTGGTTATTTTAGTACTTATCTTATTTTAAAAAAAAATTAATGGTTGTTATCATTGTCCCATCCTTGTCGACTATTCCGTAGGACACTAGACATATATTTATTATTGATTGGTTGTAATGGCTGTCGCATATTTCGTGGACTATTTTGTTGTAGGTCAAACATATCCTTCTTGGTTGTGTGTGTCTCTGCTAGGGTGGTACTATTAGCTCTCTATTAAAGGCTCAATTTACTCTTTCCCTCAACAGTAGAAGAACCTTGACACACCTAGAACTGAACCTTCCTTAGGAACACCTTCTTGAATTTCGAAGGCACAATTCCTCTCTTCTCTCTTGCTAACACTTAGAACGAAGGAAAATCTTTAAGAATTTGGAAACTGGGCCATATTTTGAATGGTTCCCCTATCCCAAATGGTGTGAGATCTAATTGGGACCACATATTGGGGAGACAACTTGAATGTTGGCAGATCCAACACCGTCAATAGTATATAAACTAATTTATATGTGAATTCATATATGTGAGTTTATATTTTTGTAATAACATGTTAAATTTAAGTCTTTTCTGAATATTTGAATATTAACAAATTAAAAAATATTAATAATGACAAAATATTTTAATAACAATTATAAATATTAACAAAAAAAAAAAATTAATGTTAGCCATAAATAAATTCTTTAATTTCATTTATAATCACATTTTATTTTTAGAATGAGGGAGTCCTCCAGTACTAAATATGGACTTTACGGATTCAATCTAAATTAATATAAATATTATCCCCAAAATAATGTTTAATTCATTCCACTTTAAACCTACAATTAAGGTATTTAGGTGGATTGGTTCCAAACTTAGACTTCATCAACAATGGATGTGATTTATCCAGAAAACATCTCTATATAAAAAAAAAAGTGTTAAGCATGAATAAAATATTTCAATATCTATATTAAATAATATAATTTTATATCAACTTTAACTTTATATAAAGATATAAATTATTAAAGGTAAAAATATATATATTTTTTCACATTGAAATGTGTAATTTATTTATTATTTTAAAACAAAATTCACTATCCACTTTAAATAAAATATCATAATATTAAATTTAAATATATAAAATATATAAATTAAATAATATTTTAAATTATTTCAATATCAATTTTAAATAAAATATCATAATATTAGCTTTAAATATATAAAATATATGAATTAAATAATATTTTAAAGTATTTCGATACCCATTTCATAGATATTATATAAGCCCTAGTCTAATGAACTTGCTCTTTTGCACTAAAAATCATGAAAATCATGGAAATTCAGGCAAAATTTTAATAAAACCTGCACGAAATTTTGTAAATCCATGTTATAGTTATCAAATTTCAAGATTTTGGGTGCCCTAGAGTTTTTTTGATGATGATGAATCCATTTCCACCATCAAAAACATGATTCAAACACTCTTACTACAAGATTTATTAAAAAACATTGCAAACAACTCCTTTATATAATACTCAATAATAGAAATATTGCCAATTGTTTTTCCCCCTTTGTAGAATTCTATAAAGATATATTTCAATTATAAATGTTTATTTGATTTAATTTTTAATATAGAGTTCATATATGGTATTTAAAAAATATTAATAATAAAACTTAATATGCATATTAATTAAAATATTTGAATATCAAATAAATATGTATGTGAGAACTATTCCTTATTCCATTATGTGCTTTCCAATTAATGTATAATTTCTTCAATGCTTAATATGGAGTTAACATGAAACACTTTAAAATGTGATATATATATATTCTACTTCTCAACATGAGAGAGAGATGTATTTAAACAAAAAATAATATGGACAATGTGACCATAAAATAAAATAATTCAATACTCATGTTGAGTAAAAAATTTCAATATCAACTATCTATATGATATATAAAGATATTGTAAAAAAAAAAAAAAAAACATTTTATAATTAAAACATTTTATTGGTTTGCTGCTTAAAATAAATAATAATAATAATAATAATAAACATTTTAACATGGACTATATGGCCATAAATGTAATAATTCAATACCCATGTTGAATAAATTTTTTTGATGTTAACTATATATATATATATATATATATATATATAAAGCAATTAAAACTAATAAATTTATTATGGTTAAGTCATTTTATTTGAATGTTGCTCAAAATGAAGAAGTTCTCATTCTTTTATGTTTGACATGGAGTTGAAAAATTAAATAAATTTCTTATGGTTAAATCATTTTATTTGAATGTTGCTCAAAATGAAGAAGTTGACATTCTTTTTATGTTCGACATGGAGTTGACAAATTGTGTGTGTGTCGGGATATAAAAAACCAACATAGATCCATTTTAACACCAGAAAGCACCCAAGAGATCAAATTCCTCAAGGTGCAAATGTTTGTTCAAATTTTACAATTAAAAATAATCTTGCAAATCTAGAAATTTGATCTCTCTGAACATTTGATAAATCCTATATATATATATATATATATATATATATATATATATATATATATATAATGCTACATTCATCTACTAAAAACTTTTAAATAAACAAATATTTTTAATCTACAAATATTTTTGCACAAAATAAGCAAAAGAATAAGCAATGTGGATGCATGGCTAAAAGTGAAGCAAACCAACAACATATTTATTTACTAATGAGCTTTGTGTTTTTCTTGAACTTTTGGCATCAATAATTTTGTGATGAAAAAAATCCAATTATGTTTTAATTTACTACCAGTACAAGACAAACCAAACCATTTGATGATCTAAGAAATGAAAGATATTTGCATATATAAAATGGGAATGGATTAGGATTAAATAATTCCAAAACATAAAGATAGTACATAGTGAAGTCTAATCAAATCAATGGGTAAACCTCTATAATGAGGAACAATCGAAGCCAAAAATTAGAGTCATGGCCATAGTCAAAACTAAAGTTAAAATCTAGAGATAAAAACCACAATCAAAAGGCAAAGAACTAGATAAGAGGCACATCGATAAAGAATTTGATTAAGGCAAAGAACTAGATAGGAGAGAGGTTGATAAAAAAAACTTGGAGGAAAAAAAAAACCTCTCAATAAGTAAGTGTCACACTTAATTAGATAAAAAATAAACAACCAATAAATTGAGATTCATATTAAAAAAAAAGTCATTGATGAAATGAAAATCAAATTTTATTATATTGTCAACGCAAACAAAAACAAGAATGAATAGAAAATTGAAATAAAACACTACCATCGAAGAGTGAAAACACAAAGGAACACTACCAACGAAAAAAAACACTACTATCAAAGAATAAATGAATAGAACATTGAAGTGAAACACTAAAATTAAAAACTCGAGTAGAAAAGGAAAATACAAAAATGAATAGAACATTAAAGTAAAATACTAAGAATAAAAATTGAAATAGAAAATGAAAACAACACCAGGAAACACTACCATCAAAGAGTGAAAACACAAGGAAACAAGAATGAATAGAACATTGAAGTGGAACACTAAGAACAAAGAGAAGTAAAAAAGGAAAACATTGATAAGATGAAATGAACGAACAAGGATGAGTGACGTAGAAAAGAAAAACATTGTATAACATGGTGAAGTAGAAAAAAAACATTAGATAACATGAAATGAAGGAAAAAGGATGCTTGGTTTTCCACTGACCCATCCAAGCCCATCGCTAAAACATCCTAATAAAACAAAAATTAAAACTCCAACAAATAAAAAAACAAGATCAACAACAATAGACTCCAATACAATGAGATGTAGCTTACTACCGCTGAGAGAAGGGCCCCCTCTCTTTCCATCAATAACTCTAATAATGGAGCTCATGGAGCTCAATTTCTTCTACTAGACATAAAGTCACCAGAATAAATATCATGCAAGTCACCTTTGATAAAGAGGGGGCTTCCACTATTTAAAAGTACTTGGTTTGTTTAATTTTAAGGGTCTTTTGTCCCGTTTATATAATTTGAATACTTAGTATACTTTTTTTCTTACGGAAGTTATGTCAATTCTCCAATCAACATTGAATAATAGGCGGAGGATGGGCACATCTTATGCAATATTTTTATTTTTATTAGGGATTTTATTAATACAAATTTATTTTATATTAATATTTATTTTAATTATATAGTATTATTTTAATTACTTCTAATGTTATTTATTTATATAAATTAATTTATATTGAAATTTATATTTTTATAATAATATGTTAAATTTAATTTTTTTTATGAATATGAGAATATGAGACCTAGTTTTGATGATGAACCACACTAGTCGGTTTCAAACACGTAGAAAAAGTTCATTTGAGTGTGATTATTACCGAAAGAATTCTATACAATTTTAAGATGAATCACAGAAGCCAAAATTCAAAAAATATTAACGGATTAAAAATATTAATAATGACAAAATATTTTAATATTAATTATAAATATTAATAAAAATATATAATGTTGGTTATAAATAAATTTTTTAAATTAATTTATAATCACCTTTTAGCATGACGGAGATGTGTAATTCCTCCAGTACTAAATATGGAGTTATGCATAAAATCTAAGGTAATATAGATTAGTAGAAATTCACAAAATAAATGTTTCACTTTAAACGCACAATATTTAAAAAAAATTATTAATAAAAAAGAGTGTTAAGCATAAATAAAATATTTCAATATCCATATTAAATAATGTTATTTTATATCAACTTTAACTTTATATAAAGACATAAAAAATTAAAGGTAAAAAAAAAAAAAAATTATATTTTCACTCTAAAATGTGTAATTTATTTATTATTTAAAATAAATCAATATCCATTTTAAATAAAATATCATAATATCAACTTCAAATATATAAAATAAATAATATTTTAAATTATTTCAATATCAATTTCATTTATAAAGTGGATAGAAATAAAAATCCAATAAAAATGATATATATATATATATATATGAGAGATTTGAATCTTAAATTTCATATTTTAATTTCATAATAGAAAGATTGCGAATAGAATTCCCTCGTGAAATTCTATAAAGAGATATTTCAATTATAAATGTTTAGTTTATTTAATTCTTAACAAAACAAAAAATAATGTGAACAATGTGACCATAAATAAAATAATTCAATGTTTATGTTAAGTAAAATTCAATATCAAATATGTATATGACATATAAAGATACTGTAAGAAAAAAAACATTTTATGGTTAAAACATTTTATTGATTTGTCCCACAAAATGAATAATAACAAAAAAAAAAATATGTTAACATGTACTATATGGTTATATGGTCATAAATGAAATAATTCAATATCTAAGTTGAATAAAGTATAAATAAGTTTTTATGGCTAAATCATTTTATTTCAATGAAGAAGTTGTCATTCTTTTTATGTTCAACATGGAGTTGACAAATTGTGTGTTTGGGTACCAAAAAAAAAAAACCAACATATATCCATTTTAACTCTAGAAAGCACCCAAAAAATCAAATTCTTTAAGGTGCAAATATTTCTTGAATTTACAGTTAAAAAAAAGCTTGAGCCCGGAAAAATATGATCTTTTGAATATTTGATAAATCCAAGATTTAAATATATTGATATCTGGACAATGATAAAATGTCACATTCTTCTACTTAACAAATATTTTTGCACAAAATAAACAGAAAAATAAGAGATATGGATGTATGGCTAAAAAGTGAAGCAAACCTTCCCAACAACATATTTACTTACTAATGAGCTTTGTATTTGGCTTGAGATCAATAGGTTTGTGTTTGTGATACCAAAATTCAATTATGCTTTAATTTACTACCAATACAAACCATCTCAAAATCTAAGAAAGGAAAGATATTTGTACATATAAGATTGGAATGGATTATGATTAAATAATTCGAAAATATAAAGATAGTACACAGTAGAGAATCAAATCAATGGGTAAACCTCTACGCTGAGGAATTATTGTAGCCAAAAATTAGTCATGGCCATAGTCAAAACCAAAGTTAAAAACTAGAGATAAAAACCACAGTAAAAAAACCATAGTCAAAACGCAAAGATCTAAATAGGAGGTACGCCCATAAAGAACTTGATTTCCTTAAAAAGCTTTTGGTAAAAAAAAACCATCAATAGGTAAGTGTCATCTCAATCAATAAGACGCCACCAATAAAATGAGATTCATATCCAGATAAGTAATTGATGAAATGAAAATCGAACTTTATTATATTGCAAGCATCAAAACACAAAGAAAAATAAGAATGAATAGAACATTGAAGTGGAACACCAACCAAGACTGAAAACAAGGGAACACTACCAACAAAAAGTGAAAACAGAATAAAACAAGAATGAATAGAACATTGAAGTGGAACACTACGAACAGTGAAGTAGAAAAGGAAAACAAATGAAATGAAAGAACAAGGATGAGTGAAGTCGAAAAAAAAATTGAATTCTCTGGCTACAACTTTAAACTTTGCTTTAGTTTTATATGACGACAATGAATATTCTATTAATATTAAATATGTACGGTCGATATAGTATTTATTTTTGACAAAACCTATATTCTGCAACCACGATTCTAATATAGGTGCGCTTGTCAGCCTAAAATTCTGGACTGGTAAAATTGTGGCCTCTTCAGATAACGTCATTCTGAAATAGATGCACCTCTTGGCATAAAATCTGAGGAAAGGTCACCTTAAAAAATCTGGAGCGTTGATATCGTATTTATTTTTTAAAAGAGCTGTTTTATGCCTCCGTGTAGTTACTGCCCTAAATATACAAATGCATGCTTTTGATCCATTTTTAACCTCCAGCGAATAGGAGATGGGGACGGGGCACGACTTGCGTTTCACGACATAGAGAACCTAAAAAAAAGGCAGTGGGGACGGCTTGCGTTTCACATAGACATCATATAAAACAATTGGAAAATCAAAAGTACAAACCAGTTGAGGATTAATAATATAATGAGCATACGTATCGAGTACGGGCGGGGTACGTACTGATGCTATGGAGGAAGCTTCCTGGAGACTTCGTAGGTCGATTAAACAACCATTTGGACGTGGGTTCAGGCTCAAAAAAGTCGTATATCGTTTCATATATATCAT